>JAOTRH010000025.1:5838312-5859350 GCA_034768845.1 Heliamphora exappendiculata
ATACAAATTACATTATTTATAATGCAACCTTTCAACCTTCTGCCGATCCTATCGCTATTAATGATTTACAAAAGACATCGCAAAATGCTCAACAAATCAATATTCAGTTCACATATCAAACAGCTGTTTATAATATTAATGAATATGTACTTTTCTTGATACTAACGATAACCTTCTAAACATATTAAGAGCACAACTAAGTACAACACGGAAGTATAATACAGAAAAGGGAGGGGATTTCTGAGTCTGCTTCTGAGTAAAACAACTAAAAGCGATGCAACATCATAAGGACATATCTAGGCATTATTAATTCGATTGCAAAAATAGATCCAGTGACCCAAGGGTTTTTCATTTCTTCAAAATATTGCCAGTAAAATATCAGCTATTTTCACATGTAGAGGAAACTAAATCATTTTGTCATCAGGCAATTCAGATAGGCAAACAACCTAAATGGTGTATTGCACTCACTAGCTGTGCTACTCTTCAAAAACAAGTAAGAAAGAAAGAAGAAGAAGAAAGAAGAAATGGTGTAAAGCTGCGTCTCAAAAGAGTGAGACTGAAAAGGTAAATGCAAAAGAATAAAAGGAAAGTTCCAACATATCTAGAAATGTTTACAATAACAAATGTTACCTTAATATTCAAAATAGAAGTTTCACACAAAGTAATCCAGATGCAAAGTTTTCTTGCACACACGAATGCAAACCCACACCCACACACACACACACAAATAGAGAGAGAGACCTTTAATACGCCTCAGTTCCTTGCACAGGGTGATAAAGTCCCCCCATTTCATGCGGCATCGTCTTATGAACAGAAGTATCTGTTCAGTTGTGAACATGGACATGCCCTCCAAGTATTCTCCATTGACACCATTTGCTTTGAAAATTGGTCGGTAACTACCCAAATTTATCTCCTCCAACCATAAACCAACATCCTGGCGAAACAAGGGCAAAAAAGGTAAAACATACTTTCACAACTACTTTTTCCCTCAAGTAACAACATCACTTTCTACAACTATTCATATAATCATCAATGTAGTGACATGGAGATGGGTCATTGTCTCAAATAAGCCAATGTGAAATGTGGGGAAATCTAATAGAAACTACAGAATCTGGCCTTTTCTTGAGTGGTGTTATTCTTTATTAAAGAGAGTCAATGATTGGTCAGATTCTGACAACAAAGTAGCCTATATACAGCAACTGGATGATTCCAAACTGTACTCCATGCAACTTTTAACTGTACATGAGAGTCATTCATACACTTATAGTCAAAGATAAATTAGGTTTAAAAGACAAATTAGGTTGTTGGATGGACCACTTTAAATTTCCGTGAACTTAATAGGTCCTTTACTATGTCTAGTCTACTAAGCCTATGTTTAGCCTAGCCTTTTCTAAAGGTTTTTTTGCTTAAAAGCCTACTTGTTTGGCCTCAGTTGGCTTTTTTAACATCTTTTTACATTAATTTTTTTTATAAAAAAAAAAATCCAAAAAGCCTACAAAAAAAAAGCTAGCCCAAACACAAGCTAAATGGTAGCTACTGTTGGTCCCACTCATCCAAATTCAGGATGTTACGACATCAACATGAAGAAATTATTTGCTTGTATTTAAGACATGCCGTTTATTTGATTAATAAAGAATCGTGCTCATTGTCTAGTTAAATATACTCCCAGCTGTATTGAACTGCAAATCTACCAAATTTTATAGGCCCACATAAATTGAACTTTTCTTTTCGAGTAGTGCACTTAATATTCAAAATGACAAAAGGAGGAGAATGGAGAAGGAAAAAATGCAGAAAATATCATAGGATGATAAGACCTATTGACCTAATGTGAAATATGTGCTAGACCGATAAAGAGATCTTATTGAGTGATTTGGCTCCTCACTATTTCTATCAGGAACAATATCTCCAATTGCAGCATATAACCATAACAAAAAACAAATGGCCTACAAAGTACAAACTGCTACATTATTATGAGTTTTAAGACCACGCCATTTACAGTTCACGATAAGAATTTGGCGATGTGGCTCTTTCACTAACGCATAACCTGGAGTTCTCATAATCTGGAGCTCTCTAGTTCTTGCCAAAAATGGGAAAGAGTTGGATCATACAGCATAACATACTGCGTATGTTATTGAGTTAGCAAGTCATGATGGAGAAATGCTGCAGATGAGAAGATGCTTTTTGCATAATTGAAATGAAGTAAAAACCAATGCAAAAGAATGATGAAGGATGAAAGGACATGTGCGATCACTACTCTTCTAGAACCGGTATTAAAGGGTAAATCATAGTCACCCAGTGTAAGTTAAAAAAAACATATAAATAGGTAACACTGAATAGTTTCAATGATATTCAAAAGAGGAAACACAAGTACTGAGTTTGGAAGACCGTGAGAATCTTGAGATGACAGGAAACTATTAAGAGGAAAAAATCGCACAACAAAAGATACAAGTTACCAATAGAATTGTATAAAATGGGGCATAATCAAGATGCAGAGAGAATTGTATAAAATGGGCCATAATCAAGATGCAGAGAGAGAGAGAGAGAGAGAGAGAGAGAGAGAGAGAGAGAGATGTAAGTTAATCATATACTACTATCAGAGAAAGCATGTTGAGATGGAACAAAATATGCTCCAAGACAAGATAGAAACACCCATATCTCATCAACCACAAAACTGCCCAAATTTGGTAATCACTCAAAAAGCTGGGACAAATAAATGAGCACAACCCATGACACCATTGATCAATCCATTTAGTTGGTCACTCCAAAAACCAACAAAACTACACACACACACACACAAAAAGAGAAGAGAAATTCCGAGAAAATAATCAGTAAAATAATTCCGAACGCTTAACTTAAAATGTTGTTACCAACTATAGGCTGAAGAAAACCTCTGCAAGCACCCAAACTATTTTCCTAACTATGTAATTACAAACAGCTCTCCAAAACTAAAACAAAACATAAAAAAATTAAAAACTATATATCCAATATTCCAAATCCACTACTTTTCCGTTAGTTTCTGAGAAAACTGAGGTAAAATACAAACAGAAAAGATTAAAGAGAATGATTAATATCTTGAGAGGTTTCCCTACAACATCCGAACACAAATTAGCTTATCGAAGTAGAAAACGAGGACTTCAGTTAACATCCACACATATATTCCCATGTATTCACGCCCAAACAGGATTTAAGGCTTCAATCTCCGTCCTTTTGTTTTCACTTCAATTCGAAGATTAGAAAACGAAAACCGAATCAAAAAAGAACCACAAACAAGATCTACTTATCATCACAGTGCGAGATCAAATACACACACACACAAAGAATACCTCGACAGTCCAAATGAAGAAATCAAGAGGCTCAGGCGGTCGTTCTTTGTTCATCTCCCAAATCAATACTTAGAAACCTAAGCTTCTGATCAAACATAAAAAAAATTAAAAAAATTAAAAAAAAAAAACCGTCGGTGAAGTCAATTCCGGTAAAATCCAAGCCAAAATCTCCAGCAAGATAGAAAATTAAAGGAAAATCAATGAAATGTATATACAGAATAGATAAGGAGATGGATTTACCCTGCGAAAAGGTGTGAATTGGTGGCTGATTTTCTACATTTGATGGTGAGATTGGGATCAGAGAGAGAGAGATAAGAGAGAAGAGAAGAGCGGTGGGGGCGAGTGGCTCTTCTTCGAACAAAAAAGGCAATCACTTTTGCTAACTCTTTTGCTAACAACGTCTTGCCCCATGGACCCCACTCGCTTTATTTGCTGCTTTGATATTATCATTTTCCTCTAATGAGAAGATTAAGCCTTCGTTTGTCTATTAATTTTAAATTAGTTTAAAATTAATTTTTTAATTTTTAATTTAAAATTTAAAAAATTAAAAATTCTTATTTTTCAACTCTAAACTTTTATCGTATTTGTTTTTAAGTTTTTTATATTTTTTTCATAACAATTTTTATTTTTACTTTTTTATATATAAAATTATACAAATTCTAACTAAGAAATCATACCCAGCTCATTTAGATAGAAAAACAATCATAAAATTTTACATTAAATTTATTTAATTTTTTGAATAACTTAAAAATTACTATCTTTCTAACCAAACAAATTTTTTAAATTTTTATCTTAAACTAAGTTAAAGCTAAAAAGCTTACTTAAAATTAAGTTCCCAAACCAACTCTAAGGATTACTTGGTTAAAATATCAAAATTATTTGGCAGTCTTAATATTGTTATTTTTTCTTATTGTTTGTTGGTCTTTTTGTTTTTACATATTAATTTAAAATACTTTTATATATTGTTATTATATATATTTATTTTTTATAACAATTACAATTTTAAGACCTACTTATCAAAATTATTAAATAAAATTTATATATAATATAAAATTATGTAAAAATATAAAATATTATAACAATATTTTATTAATTTATTGTTCTGTTATTTTTTCTCTTAAAGTAACTTTATAAACTTTTAACCTTTAAAATATTCCTGAAATTCACCAATTTTTTTTTAAAAGTTATTTTATGCTAAATAAACTTCTAACTTTTAAATTATGTCTAAAATTAGGGCAGTAATATTTTATCCCACCCCGCCCTTATTTGTTTTCGTTCTATTATATATGAGTTTTTTGTCCCTGATAACATGAGGTAGAAAAGATATTTGCTTTTTTCATTCTAATTTTTTCAACCCATTCTACAATCACTTTTATATATATATATATAAACTTTATTTCTAAAAATATATAAAAATGATAAACATAAAAAATACTATATTTTTTCATATTCATTTCTCATTTTTTATATTTGAAATGTTAATCATTCATTAATTATTATTTTATATTTATTATATTATTTTTAAACTCTCATCAATATCATCTACGTAAATTTTATAAATTATCTTTGATATATTCTTGCACCCATTCCGTCTCCAATTTTTTCCCAACCTTTTCTCCTTATTTTCGTTTGGATAAAAACAGAAATAAAAACAAGAATAGAACATCACATTCCCGACCCACCCCACTATAATGTTATTCTTACCAAAAATTTAATATTTTTTTTTACATTTATTTAAATTTACCTAAGCATTCGACCCATGCACCCAATTCTCAGGCCTTAGACCTTGGGCCCTAGACCCTGGCCTGGTCCAGGTCACCAACCCTCACACCCTAATTATTGATAACCAAACACTTGACCTTTAAACCTCGAGCACTGATTCCTAGACCCAAAACCCTCAACTCAAGTTCAGACCTTAGGACTCCCAAAATCTTGAACCCCGATCCCTAAACTCCGATCCCCAACCCAAGGTCGGCATGATCAATAGACTCTAAGCAAATACTTTAAAAGAGACCCTATACATTTTTATATTTATAAATTTTAAAGAAAAATTATTATAAAAATTTAAAAAGATACAACTGTCATATTAATTCATATTTTACCAATATTTAAATTGCATCTAAAATAATACCAAACAAAAAAAGTTATAATATCACAATAAAATAAAAAAATTAAACCAATAATAGCAAATAATGACTTAAATACTACTCTTTTACCATTTTTTACCGTAAAATTACTAATTAATGTTTCATAGTCAAACTTATCTATCATTTTTTAAAATAAAAAATAACTGAAATAAATTACCTTCGGAAAGAAGTGAACTGAGAAGAACGGAGAACCCAGAGAGAGAAACTCATAAACAGAAACTGAAGAGTGAAGAGGAACTGAGAAAGAGCCCAGAACGGAGGAAGATGAAGAAGGCAACTGTCGCCAACGCCGTCAAGCTCGTCGCCATTGGCTCCAAGGCGCCATCTGCCATTTGCGTTTGGGAAGAGGTTCTGTCGCTCAGTCGTTGTGAAGAGGGAGGGTAGCTGAACTGCCGAATAGCGGTTCTGTTGTACTATTGCGCCTCATATGAGTTTTAGATTTAGGACAAATTTGATAAATTAAAATTGATAATTATGGGGTATGAATTTGGGATTTTTTTTGGGAGTAGGCCTTTTAATTTAATATATATGATTTTGGGTTCCTTTGGACTGGATCCTTATTTTTAATAAAATTTTAATTTTATAATATTATATAAAACATAATAAAGAGTGTACAGATTTTTATCTCCATTTTTTTAACAAAAATTAGGAGCCCAAAGCTGCTGTTTTATTGGCTTAACTGAAGGGCCAGCCTGCCCTAACCCCGAATCCTGGACCTTCAACCCATGTATCCTATACTCGGACTCTGAGTTTCTAAGCCCTTGATCTTGAGCTCGCGACCTAAACCGTTGATAGATATAGTGGTGGGGTCAGGGGGTGGTGAAATGATGGTGGTGGTGCTAATGGTGGTAAGAGTGGTGAGATAATAAGAAAAAAAATATTTTTTGCCATTAAAAATTGAATGGCGTTTTTTATTAAAATTAACTTATTTTTTATTGATTTTAAAAATATTTTTTTGTTGACTTTTAATTTTCATCGTACTAAATACTAGAGAATGTAAAAAATATTTTTCATCAAAACAAATAGAGATTTAATATAAAATAATAATAAAATATTTTACTTATTTTTTAGTATTTAATTGATAAAAATAACATAAAATATTATTTAATAAATTATTTTACATCAAAGGAACAAATTTAATTTACATAAATAAAAGTCATTTTTCGTTTTTCGTATCAATAGCAATAGCGGTGGTGGTGATAACGACGATAATGGTACTAGTAACAATGGTAATCTTGGCGGAGATAATGGTAGCAGAATCGGTGGTGCACTGATAGTGGTGGTGGTAGTGGAGATGTGGGTTATGGAGGTGGTGGTAGCGGAGATGATAGTGGCGACGACAGTGGTAAATGCGATAGTGGCGACGACAATGTGATGGATGTGGGTTATGGAGGTGGTGGTAGCGGAGATGATAGTGGCGACGACAGTGGTAAATGCGATAGTGGCGACGACAATGTGATGGCAATGGTGACAATATTAGTAGCATAGTTTAATAAATGTATTTTTAAATTTTTAAAAATATATATTTTTCATGTATTAGGAAACAAAAAGAAAAGATATTTTTGCTAAGTAATTTTATATGAAAAGTAATTTTTATTTTTAAAATATTTTACGTCAAAACATATGCAAATTGACTTAAAATTATTTAAAACAAAAAATCTTATAGTTATTTAAAACAAATTATCTTACTTAAAACCTAGTTACCAAATCAAGTCAAATTTAGTAATTCATAATGGTAACAACAACTGGTGAACAACAATAACAATAACAATAACAATAATAATATTTTATTTTTATAAATGTTAGGAATGACAATTTAAATTTTATCTTTGAATGCCTGATTTAATTTGTATAGTTTGAAGTGAGTTTATCTAATTCAATAAATTTTCGAGGAGTAGATAATTTTTTCGCCCAATGCGGGTGCAAGATGGAATGGGAGTCGGGACCCTAATAAAATTTTGTATGCATTTAGTTACAAATTAAATCATCACAAAAAATTATTATTTAGTGATAATATATATTTCGTCACTAAAATTACACATTTTTTGTGACGAGATCTATAAGTTGTAACAATATACTTTTAGTTACAAATTTTCAATTACAACCATGTGATGACTTATTTATTGTTATTAAAATTCTTTATTAATAAAAAATAAATATTTTATGACAATTTTTGATTGTCACTAAATTATCAATTTTTTTTATAGTATCTAGTGGCAACGACAATAATGATAACGATGGCAACGATATTAGTAGCAAAGTTTAAATTTTTTTTTCAATTTTTTTTTCTAAAATATATTTTTCATGTATTAGGAAACGAAAAGAAAAGATATTTTTTGCAAAATAATTTTATATGGAAAGTATTCTTCATTGTGAAATATTTTCTTGTAGTGTAGAGGCGACGACAATGGCGATGGCGACGGCGACGGTATTAGTAGCATAGTTTAACATAATTTTTTATATTTTTTCTAAAAAATATTTTTCATGTATTAGGAAACAAAAAATATATATTTTTTTTGCAAAATAATTTTATATGAAAAATATTCTTCATCATAAAATACTAGAGAATTTTCTGTGCTATGAGCTCTTAATTTATTTTTCTCAAATTTAAGAGTTTTTTAAAAATGAAATTCATATTCTCTTTGTGTGATTGGTCCAACATTTGATTTTCTTTAACTAAAACAAGTTATTCATTTTGATTAGTTTTTGGTGGCTAATTAAGTAAATTTAAACCACTTTTCAAAAAAAATATGTTTTCAAAAGAAATTTAACTTGACCAAAATCAAGTAAATTTTTCTACAATTTTGAACCAGTGTCCAAAATCACGACTAGCTAATTAAGCATATAGTATTGTTAACTAAAATAATAAATTAATCTCTTTCAAAAGAAAATTTTCTTCAAATATTAAGCGATTGTTTCTGGGTTTTATATCTTATTTTAGGATTTTGACAGAAAAATTATAGAGAATACGATAAAAAGCAATAAAAACAAATTTTTATTACTTTGATGGAGAATCGATTACAAAAATTACAAACTACTCCTATGAATTTGCAAAAAAAATTACAAAAAAATTAAATAAAAAAAATAGAGGCAGTTTGCCAAATTGTGTGGAGAGCTTTACAATGCTTACAATATTAATATTTATAAAAAATTTCATAAATAACTTCCCGGAACCGCCATTAACTTCCCACTACTTAAGCATGCCTCCCGTACTTAAGCATGTAATTTCTTTTAACCACTTGCGTTACTGTCATTGTTAAGCACATTTAATATAGACATTTTAAATGTATATATATTATTTTTCATCAAATCTTTATAAAATATGGTTAGTTATTTAGACAAAAAATAATATTCTCGATCGAAAATTATAAATTATGATATAAATAAATGCCCCCAACTTTTTAAGAATCAGAGTCATCGAATTTTTAAAAACTTATAATATTACACCAAAATTAAATTTTTAATAACCATAAAATGACTAAAATTAAGAAATGCAGTCGATTGCACTAAAAATAAGGGCCTTTGTATTGAAATAAGGTCTAAACCCCTTCAAATTTAAAATTTTGATTCCAACCCGGGATGTTTGGGACCCATTATTATGTTTTGTACTTATCAAAGATCACAATCAACTGTTCTCTCCTCTTTCTTTTTGTTTTTCTTCTCATAAAATTTATGAAATAATAACTTTTACCGTTTGAATTTGTCAGAATAATTTACCAGCGATTGAAGTCGTTCATTAGCGGCGTTAAGTCGTCAAAAAAATTATGAATAACAAAAAAGTGATGTGTACAGGAATGCCGTACGGAGAACAAAAATAATAATAGTACTAATTAAGGGTGGCATAACTGTATTAATTCGGGTTCAAATCTCTTGAAGAAATTTTTCGATAATCAAAGTAGTTTATTAGTGGCGTTAGGTCGCCAAACTAGTAAGAGTCACTGATGGTAGAAAGATGGTGATATTTTTAATGACGATCGATGTGCGAACATATAGCAATTAATAAGAACAATATTAAGTTTATTGAAAAGTGATGGTTGTGGTTACCGGTGGTGATTGGTGGGTGGTCTAGGGGTGGTGTGTGATGGTGCTGGTGGTCCAGGTGGTGGTGGCAGGCGTGAACGGCAAGGCCAGTCGGCTGTGGCGTGGTGGTGTCGCACGGTGTCGTCGAACAGAACCTGGCGCCTCTCTTCTTCTTTCTCTTGTTCTCTTCCTCTATGTGGTTCTCTCTTTTTCTCTCTTTTTCTTTCTCTCTCTCACATTAATTAATGCCACCGAATAGAGAAAACAAAAAGCAAATGAAACAAAAAGAAACTAAGAGAATAGGGTAGAAGAATGTAGAACAATGAAGTCGGTCTCTCTCTATCTTTTTTTTTTAATCTTTTTTTTTCTTTGCTTAGTTACTTTATTATTTTACTTATTTTTTTTTTTTCCATTATTTTATTATTGTTGTTATTTTACAAATTTTTCAAACTTTATTTTAAAGTTTAGATCATTAATTTCAATTAATAGTTCGGATTATTACATTCTCCTTACCTTAAAAAATTTGGTACCCCAAACTTATCTGAGCTTTCTGGTAGCCTGCGTAAGGACTGGCAGACTACTAAAGCTGGCAGGCTACTGCATGGAGACGTACAGCCCTAAAGGAGGTGGATTGTGATATTCTGGTATTCCACATCGAAAATGGAGAGAGAGTTCCAAAGCTATAAAAGAAAATCTTGAATCCTTACATTCAACGAGACATTTTTCAGATGGTAGATACCCTAACAGAACTCCGCACTTAAACATGCTTGAGCGGAAGCAATGCAAGAATGGGTGACCCCCCTAAGAAGAACAAAATCGTGAGAGCTTTGCCCAAAACGGACAATATCGTTGCCATGTGAAGGGTTAGGGTGTTACAGATATAGCAGAAAATTAATTGTTGTAATAGTTTTGATTGTGCTTGAGAGTTGAAATCCAGGCGGTGCCTGCGTATAGAATGTTATTTGAATTCTACAGGTTTACAGAAAATTTAAAATAGTCCGAAAAATAGAAGAAACTCTGCAGAAATTTTTAAGAATTAAACTTAGTTTATTTTGAAATTTAGAATAAGTGAAAACCTATAAGAAATTAAGTTCAAGAGAATATTATTAAAAAAATTTGGTTAAAAAAATAATGAGTTTTCAAGTGAGAATCTCACGTCTCTGAGTCGGGGGCGTGACAATATATTTATTTTTTATAAAAATTATTTTAGTAAAATTACTTGTCAAAATCTATCAACCAATATCCATATTAAATATAAAATGATATAAAAATAAATTTATAAAATTATAACAATTTTTTTCTTACTTAAACTTTTTTATTTTTTGATTTAAAATGACTTTAAGTAAATATTTTTTTAACTTATTGCCTTTTGACTTAAAATCTCTCATACATTTTTACTAAATGAATTTTTTGTCTATTTGACTTGAAATGACTTTAAATAAAAATTTTAACCTAAAGCCATATTACAAAACGAAGCCTTTGTAAGAACTTTAAAGAAAAAATCATTTATATATCTTCCCAAAATTTGGGTAAATTAGGGCTTTTAATAGTTTACCCCAGAAATGATATTCAAATATGCAATCAACTTTTTAAAAGATTAATTTGAATAAATTACACTCTAAATTAATTTAAATGTAGTAATAACTCTCGACCAAACTTCTGTTAATGTTTTCATCATATTTTTTTGCTAATGATACGATATATCTTAATGACAAAAAATTGCAAAGAAAAGTACAAGCTATCCAATGTACAAAATGTAAAAAAAATTATAAATTGGAGATATGTTCTATTTTAAGGAGATGCTTGGGGATTAGTCCTTATCAAAAGTATTGTATTCCATAAGTATTTTTTTTAAATTTCGAATAAAAAATGGACCATTATACAATTTATTTATTCTAATTAAAATTACACGGAAAATTGAAAGATTTTGATCGTAGGAAATCTTGTGTTCTGTTTGTCATTTCGTTATTCATGGAAGCTTATCCCAGTTAATTGTAATTTTGGCACTTCGTGTTTTTGGTTTGAAGTGTTTGTTTGATATTTGCCCCGCGCCAACGACATTGCCACTGGAATTCTTACTGCAGATTTGCAATATTTCATTAGTTTGTTTGCCCGGTAAGTTCTAATGCCATTTTCATGTTTATTTTTTATTTTCAACCATTATTTTGCACTTTAATCCATTTTAAGTTTGTTTTTTTGGTTTTCATTTACGATTTAATAGCGAGTTGTTCATTTTCTTCAATGAAAAGCTTTTGTCGTTGCAATCAATAAATTCACCTGATTAAGCGATGATATAGTAAATTGTAAAAAATGATACAATGATACTACATGTTCAATTACAAAATATCATTTTCTTAACATAACATGGTCGAAAATGATACACATTACTGTAATATTTTTCAAATTGACACACATAAAAAAGTTTGTAAAATTGATACGCGTTAAAATGGTTTTTAAGATTTTCTGAAATGATACACAACTAAATTTCCCAAAAATAGCTTGCACTGGTTTTTTTAAATTTCTGAAACAATTTTGTAAAATTGTTTGCGTTGGTTTTTAAGAATTTTAAGATTTAACCTTCCTTGTTTATACCCTCATTACAAAGTTAATCTAATTTTAAACGATGTGTGTTGAAATGATACACAACTAAATTTCCCAAAAACAGAAATATGTTTGTATTATTTTCTCAATCAAAGATACAATGGCTGTGAGATATGCTTGTATCATTTTTTAAGACGCGTGAGATTTACTTGTATCATTTATCTAAGTATGTATTGGCTTATTTTTGTGATTTTGTTGTGTAGTTTTGTGTTAGACATAGAAGTTATAGACAACCAAATAATTATGATGTGCAAATACAATGGCGCTACTGTCGGCATTCAAATGTATCGCAGTTAGGTATATAATATGTTGGTACGTTGTCTGCTGTGTAAATAAAACAATACTGGCATTGGGTCAATGTCATGTCAAATGGAACAGTCCTGTTCACAAACAATATTCATGGGTCATAACCATTTACACATTAATCCCAATTTTGGCTCTTATTCCATGAAAGAACATATCGTAAAAATACTTGACTTTAATCGGATAATCCTTATACAAATGCCGTTAATTCAAACCACCAAATTGATTTTCTTTCTGCTTCTTTTTCTTTTTTTCCTGGTTTTTATGCAATGCAATCTTTTTAGTTGTACTCCATTAAGGCCCCAAAAGAAGGGGAAAAAAAAAAAGAAAAAAGAGATACTTAAACAAATGATACATATATTTGTAGAAATGATACACATTCATGATACATAGCCTGTTTCACAACCTGTTTCAAATAATGCAATTGCAAGATAATCTTTATAAACAACATACTTTAAATCATGTACATCGTATCAATTCTCAGCAAAATGACACATTATATATTCATAATGTTCCATCACGACAATCTGTCGTCATCAAATATTCAAAAAGACATATCAAATTTTTATTTCTTACAAATTTGTTTCAAAAAATAAAACATTGTTCTAATTAATGATACATTGTGTCAAAGTGTAGGAAATAACCACCACACTTGTAAAGATTTACAAAGAACTAATCAATTAAGAATATTTCTTCATGTCCTTATTCCATAAACGCACTAGGTCGCTAATGAACTCATGTATGATATCTGCTCTCAGTCTTTAGCACATCTCAACCGATAGAACTTCTACAACAGACTCATTCAAGACATGTTGGCATTTGCAACAAACTTGATTAAAATTCCAAGATTTGATCGATACGATTAGTAATACTTATTCTCATTTTTGGCGGTCGTATCCATGTGTATTCTTTTGCTTTCCAAATGATGATTTAGTAGTAAACTGACCCCCCTGAAAAATGGTACACAGCATTAAAATTGACTCACACAGGTTATGATGCACAACAGTACTAAAATGATGCATAGAGGTTATCTACTATTTTTCTTTATTAAACTAAATCAAGCTAAATGTATATTTGGTATCATACATTTCATTAGTGTTGGTTGTATTTTTGTGGAAATTGTGGAATCGATATGAAGCTCCACAGCAAATCATGTGAGAATAAGAAATGAAGCGAAGCGAAGTAAAATGAATTGATATATGCAATCTGAAAAAAAAATTGCATAAAAAATGAAACACAATCAAGCAAAGTGGAATAAAAATAGCGTAGAAAATATGAAAAGCAAATAAAATGCCATCTCTGTGTGCAAAAACATAGCAAAACAACTATGTGTACACGATATGAAGAAAATCATTAGTTCAAACTGATAGATAATGAAGCAAATCCATAGCCATGTCTATAGAATATGTAGCAAAAACCATAGTCTACATGTTTCACAATGAATTAGCTTACCAACAACTTTAGTACAAAGACAAAAGGCAATGTTTGTGGTTTTTTAAAGAATGGTGCATAAAAAGGCCACGAAACATTGACTTCACAAGGGATTTGAAAATTATACGCAAATGGAAAAAAAAATAACACACAAAATCATAACACTATTAGGTTTCAGAGCAAATTTACAAAATTTAAGAGCTTCGAAAATGATACAAAAATACTGCACATGCATTGAAGACATATGCGACCCAAAAAAATCTAAACGGAACAATGGAACATAGCAAAAGACTGAATCAAATATCATAACAGCTTATGTATTTGAAAATGATACACAGGAATCAAGAGCGTGTTTCAACCTACAAGAAGACATGTTTCCACTAGCAAAAAACAATATTTTTATAAAATGACTCACAAATGACGAGACGATTCACAAAAATTTCAACTAATAGTGTTCAGACCAAACTCCAGCAAAAAACATTATTTTTTTCAAATTATTTACAAATAATGAGATGATTCACAAAAAATCCAACTAATCATTATCAGACCAAACTTCATTGTACTAAAAAATTCAATCAAAGATTGTAGAGTACCAAATGATTCACAAAAATTTCAAGTAATAGTGTTCACACCAAATTCGAACAAATGTGAAAAACAGAGATTTTCGTACATTTAAAAATGATACATAAAATATCCATGGATATCGAGTATCAAATATGAAGCCAAACCGACAACTAATAGCTGTCCTTAACTAATCGATTCAAACTAGGATTTTGAAAATGAGAGTATAAGCCTGTAACCTAAATGAATCTACAAAATAGCTATTCATACCTTTCGAAAGGGGGGAAGATGAAACCATTGTTGATTTTCGCTAAGTTTCCCATCTATTGTAGTTTGAATCCTCACCCCGATCAACATTTGTATCATTCGTTCCCATTATGTCAAGATTCTACAAATTTTTCACGCGTTGTGTGTTGTGGATTAGAACGTGATAACTAATCCCGCCCAAAATCAATCAGAATCACACAAACACGGAATAAACAACGAAGGGGAGAGAAAGAGAGACAATTGCACGCACAAACACAAGATTTACGTGGTTCGATAAGTTGTGCCTATGTCCACGGGATCACACACTTTACTATTGATTAGAGGTTACAAAGAGAAGAAGGTCTAGGAGAAAGATTACAGAAGAACAAAGCTGAAAACTAAAACTCTCACTCGCTACGGCTGCAACCCTAGCAACATATAAATACATTCATGCGCAGACCGATCGATCGGTCTCATAGAAGGATTGATCGGTCTATCAACCGGTCTTACACTGCACTCGATTTCTCACCTGTCGACATGACCGACCGATTGGTCTAAACCACCGATCGACCGGTCTAACCCAAAGCTGAATTTTTCTTCACATCTCAACAATTCTCCCGCTTGAAGTAAAACCACTCAAAGTCTTGAGAAATCCCACCAGCGTCATCAACACCTTGAAACCACCAAAACAACCACTCAATCCTATGTGATCCAACCTCTTGTCTTCTATCCCTGAAGACCAACAGAAGCCGAACTGTGCCTCAGCTTCTCCACCGTCACAACTTTTGTGAACATGCCTGCAGGATTCTCGTTCGTATGAACCTTCTCCAGATTGAACTGCCCATCTTCCAGTTGAGACCGAATAAAATGATACTTAATATCAATATGTTTGATCCTTGAATGAAATGCTGAGTTTTTTTCCAGGTGTATAGCACTATGACTGTCGCTATACAACTAACACATGTCCTGACCTCTTTCTAATTCTTTCAAGAAACCCTTTAGCCAAATCAGCTCTTTACACGCTTCCGTGGCTGCAACATATTCTGCCTCGGTGGTGGAGATTGTCACTATCTTTTGCAATCTAAAAACCCAGCTTACTACTACATTGCCTAGGGTAAACACATACCCTGTTGTACTTTTTCTACTGTCAATGTCCCCAACTAGGTCTGAATCCACGAACCCTTTCAGCTGAATCCCCGAGCCCTCATAACATAAAGCATATCCTGTGGTACCCCTGAGATACCTCAGAATTCACTTCACTGCTTCCCAGTGTTTCTTGCCCGGATTTAACGTGAATCTGCTCACAACTCCCACTGCATAGGTAATATCCGACCTCGTGCAGGTCATGGCATACATCAAGCTACCTACGGTTGACGCGTACGATACCTTTGCCATGTAGTTCCTGTCTTCATCTGTGATAGCTCCATGTTCTTTTAAGAGTCTGAAGTGACTTCCCAAATGTGTGCTAACTGGTTTAGCACCTTCCATGTTGAAATGCTACAGGACTTTTTCAGCATACTCTGATTGCAAAAGTCTTAACTTTTGACTCTTTCTGTCCCTGCTGATCCTCATCCCGAGTATCCGTTTGGCTTCTCCCAAATCCTTCATAGCGAATTCCTAGGACAGCTGTGCCTTAAAGTTTACAATCTCATTCATGCTAGAGCCTGCAATCAGCATGTCATCTACGTACAGTAAAAGAATCACATACGAGTTGTCAAATCTCTTGATATAGCAGCAATGGTCACCATGGCATCTGCTGAACCCTGTATCTGTCATAAAGCTGTCAAGCCGCTTGTACCACTGCCTAGGAGCCTTTTTCAGTCCATACAAGCTTTTCTTCAGCCTGCACACCATGTCCTCCTTACCTTTGACCGAATACCCATGTGGCTGCCGCATATAGATCTCTTCCTCCAAGTCACCGTGGAGAAAAGCTGTCTTGACATCTAGTTACTTCAGATGCAAGTCTTCTGTAGCCACTATACTCATAACAGTCCTGATGGTGGATATTTTCACAACTGGTGAAAATATCTCTGTGTAGTCAACTCCCAGCTTCTGCTGAAAATTCTTGACTACCAGCCTCGCCTTGTACCGCTTGCTTCCATCAGTTTTTTCTTTCAACTTGTAGACCCACTTGTTCTACAGCACTGACTTACTCTTGGGCAACTGAATCAGATCCCAAGTCTTGTTGGATGACAGAGATTGCATCTCTTCATCCATTGCATGCTCCCACTCGCCCTTTGCCTCTATCTGCAAAGCTTCTTCAAAGTATTCTGGTTCACCACTGCCTGTCTGCAGCAGGTAATGCAATGAAGGTGAGTATCTAAGTGTAGGTATGCTGACTCTAGTAAACCTCCTGATTACGGGAGTCTGTGGTTCTAACTGTGGAGTTGGCTGTCCGTTCACGTTCTGGGGTTCCAAGACTTTGCTAGACGATCTCTCAAACTCAGCACAGTCTGACTCGTCTACTATCTCATCCTTTTGATCTTGTCTATTTTTATACAAAATAGACTCATTGAAAACTAGATCCACGCTCCTCACTACTTTCCTACTTTCTGGATCCCACAACCTATAACCGTAGCTATCGGTACCATAGCCCACAAACACACATTTTTTAGACTTAGGGTTTAACTTCCCCCCTATTCTCTAACTCAACATGCACATAGGTTATGCAACCAAAAATGCGTAAATGAAAAAGCTTTATCTCTTTCCCGGTCCAAGCTTCTTCTGGCAAACCACAATTCAGTGTAACTGAAGGCCCCATGTTAATCAAGTATGCAGTTGTGTTCACTACGTCTGCCCAGAACTGTTTTGGCAAATCGACATGTAACCTCATGCTCCGGGCACGCTCCATGATCGTCCTGTTCATGCGTTTTGCCACTCCGTTCTTCTCGGCTTCGTCGGAACAATTTTCAGTCTCCTGATTTCGTTAGCTGCACAGTAATCTTCGAATTCTTTGCTGCAGTACTCACCGCCGTTGTCAGACTTTAAACACTTTAGTTTCATACCTGTCTCATTTTCAACGGATGCCTTCAGTTCTTGAAAATTCCAAACACGTCTGATTTGTTTTTACAGAAATAAACGCATTATTTCTTGGTAGCGTCGTCAATGAAAGTTATGAAATATCTCGAGCCACCGATGGAGGGTACCTAAATGGGTCCACATACATCTGTATGCACCAGCTCCAATATATCTGACTTTGGAGTCTTCGCTTGCTTTGTAAAGCTGACCTTTTTCTATTTCCCGAAGACGCAATCTTCACAGAATTCCAAGTCCACTGACTCAATACCAGGTAGCTTCCCTTTCTGTGCCAAAACTCTCATCCCCTTTTCACTCATGTGACCGAGACGTCTATGCCACGTGCCGGTGTCTCCTTTTGATGCTGCCACTGTTATGCTACTGTAAGAACCCGAGGATATATATAGTGTACCCTCCTTTTTCCCTCGAGCCAAAACTAATGACCCATTTCTCATCTTTCAGAAATCTCCCCAAAAAGTCGTCACGATTCAAGATTCTGGCAATTGGTCTATTGAGATCAAATTTCTCGTTAGACTTGGCACGTGTCTAACGTCCTTCAGCTTCAGTACTGTACCGTTGGTCTGTGCGATCTGTACTTCACCATTCCCAACTATACTGCAAGTCTCGTCGTCTCCCAGATAGACTTTTCCAAAGTTTCCCTTTACATACCCGTGAAGTATATTCATGCGGGGAGTGGCATGGAATGACGCTTTCAAGTCAACAATCCATGATTCAGTTCGACAGTCCAATGCATAAATCAAAACATCTATATTTTTCTCATCAGAAACATTAACAGTTGCCTTATCAACTTGATTTGTGTTGTCGCGCTGCTTCCTTGGAGTTTTATAGTCCTTTTTGAGATGGCATTTCTGTCGACAGTTCCAACACCCAGCTGACTTATCCCGTGTCTGTGATTTCCCCCGTGATTTGGATTTGTGGTTTCCTCAGCCCCTTTGATTCTTCTTATCTGTCTTTCTCCCTCTACCATTGGCGTTCAACGTCGACCCTGATGTTGATCCTTCACCCGCTGATCTGCGGCGTGATTCCTCTCCAAAGATGAAACCTGTAACCTTCTCCAACTTTAATTTGGACAAGGAGTTGCTAATTGCGACAACCAAGCCACTCCAGCTTTCTGGTAAGCTGGACATGAGAGCTAAGGCTCTAACCTCATCATCAAAATTGATCCCAACTGACTCCAATTGGTTTATAATTGAGTTAAACTCGTTAAAATGCTCCACTATAATAGCATCGTCCGCCTTCCTAAGACTGAATAGCCTCTTCATCAGATATAGCTTATTTGATGCAGATGGCTGATCATTCATCTTTTTCAAAGCTGCCGGTAAACCTGCCGTGGTCTTCTTTTTTGCGATATTGGAGATCACCGACGGTGTGAGACTGAGTGGCACAGACCCTAAAGCCTTTCGATCCTATATCTCTCACTCGGTTTGTGTCATCTTCTCCGGTTTCTCCTCAAACAGCGGTTAGAACAAATCCTCTTGATATAGAACGTCCTCGATCTGCATCCTCCAAAGGGCAAAGTTCGAACCATTGAACTTCTCGATCTTGATCTTCCCGTCGTCTGCCATGTCATGATCTTCACCCTCTGAACCAAGCTCTGATACCAGTTGTTGTGAATTAGAACTCGATAACTAATCCCGCCCGAGATCAATCGAAATCACACAAATACGGAATAAACAACGAATGGAGAGAAAGAGAGACAATCGCACGCACAAACACAAGATTTACATGGTTCGACAAGTTGTGCCTACGTCCACGGGATCACACACTTCACTATTGATTAGAGGTTATAAAAGAGAAGAAGGTCTGGGAGAGAGATTACAGAAGAGCAACGCTGAAAACTAAAACTCTCACCCGCGGCGGCTACAACCCTAGCAACATATAAATACATTCCCGCGCAGACGGATCGATCGGTCTCATAGACGAATCGATCGGTCTAACGATGGATCGATCGATCTATCAAGCGGTCTTGCACTGCACTCGGTTTCTCGCCTGCAGACATGACCGATCAATCGGTCTAAACCACCGATCGATCGGTCTAACCCAAAGTTGAATTTTTCTTCACATCTCAACATTGTGGTTATACCAAATCTCTACGATTACACTTCGCAGCCATTCGTAGACACGTTATCGATAATGGGAGATTTGAATCGAAAAATGATGCTATTGTTTTGAAGCCATTCTAATCGTTTCTAAGAGGAGTGAACAAATAATAAGAATAAGAGTAGTTTCGAAAACAACATTTGAAATATGACCTATTACAAAGTTAGGCTTATTTTAGGATCTAATAGTATTTTAGGATCTAATAGTAAAATGAAACATAAAATAGGACTTAAGGCTCAATTACCCTAATAAAAATGAACACATTAAGAGAAAGTGCAATAGTGTTGCTATTGATGGAGATCATAATATATATATGACAAAAGTATACATGTAAGTTGTATTTATCTTAATTTATAATTTTAATATAAAATGATTAATTGGTATATATTTCTTGTAGTAGGCTAAAAGAAAATATATTTCTTGTAGTAGGCTAAAAGAAACAAACACAATAGCCCATTTACTGCATCTAATCAAGTTAGTCACAATATTCTTCCTATGTTAGACAAGTTACAGTAAAATTACGTATTTTTCACCTAGACAATTTTTGTGTGATAAAAAGTCAAGTATGTAAAATGGATAAATTAGTTTTGAATGCAATGGTAGAGGTTCTTAACATACATGAGCATGTCACAAATTATTAATATTCTATTTTTTTTACGTAATTTATTTTTTTGTATTGAATTTATGTTTTTAAATTTATATGAGTAATTTGTTTTTTGTTTTTGTCTTATAAGATTTTGTTGAATTTTAAATATGATATTATTGTACTATACATATTTTTGAAATATGTGGATATTACTGTTTTTACACGTTAGGATTTGAAAACTAGTAGTTTCTTTAATAACTCATTAATATTTTCTTTATTTTTTTTAATTTTTTACCATAATAAATCAGCTAGAACTTTAGAAATAAAGCAAACAAGACAAAAAAGATCTAGGTAATGTTGGAATGATTTGTATATGTTTGACTTTTGGCAGAAAAAAATAAAAAATAAAGTTATGACGCCAATTTTATTATTTTTTACTTAAAAATATCATGTGAATGGCATTTGTGAGAAACTTAATAGAACTATGAATGAAAGTTAGTTTAAGAGAGGGCATTGCTACAAATAAATAAAAATCATGTAACAATGTGCTCCAATTGATCTTTTAAAAGATTAATTGCACTTTTCAAAATTTAACAACGGGTTCAATGTCAAAAATTTAAAAAATTATATAGAAATCAGGCATTTGACGTGGCTTGTATGTTAGGCCAATTAAGTAATCGCCTG
>JAOTRH010000025.1:5871967-5885346 GCA_034768845.1 Heliamphora exappendiculata
TAAATATAATATTTTAATATTTTGAACTTATTATATTTATAAAATTATATTTTATACATATATTAATATTTTAAAATTTTTATTTTATGTAATCGGGGCGGTACGGGAAAAAACGGAACGGGAAGAGCAAATACTATCCCCAATCCATTTGTTATCGGAGGTAAAAAAAAACCTACAAAACGGGACGAAAACATAGTGGAATCGAGGCGGGTTGAGAAGAATTATCATACCTGTGCTCGTCTCACGATATTAGTTGAGGCACGTTGCATTATTCTAATAGTGACTCTTAATTTTTTTAAATATCTAGAAATTAAAGAGTTTAATTTTTTATTTTTTTAATTTCTTACAACTGATTTATTGCCCGCTATCTTTGTAATTTTTTTATTAAATCAATTATATAATTAGAAAAAAAAGTAAATTATCATTGCTATCTTTGTAACCTTTTTATTAAATCGATTATATTATTAGAAAAAAATATAAATAATCATTATTATCAATTGAAAAAGATATATCAAAAAATAAATTATAAAAATTTACCCAATAATTTAATATCTCAAAAAAAAGTAAATTCTAAAAACAAAATATAAAAATAAACTTTAAACAATTTAAAAATCTTATTTAAGGCCTCCAAAACTTTCGTCGCGCCGCTGCAATGTTTACCGAGTTAGATTTAACGGCGAAGTCCCGATTCTAACGGAGAATCATAGCGGTGTCTGGCTAAGCGGCTTGCACGGATTCTGCGTAAATGAAAGGTTCTGTATGGGCTTAGATTTTAGAAATTGTGTTTATTTTTGTTATGTTTAAAATATTTTAACTATTTAATTAAATTTTTTTATTTTTTTGAATTGCCTTGACGAAATGAACAAAAATATACTGATCAAAAGATTAAAAAAATTCACTCAAGTCGAAAATAAATAATATAAAATTTGATTTATTGACTAAGACTTATTTTGTTTTTTCTAAACTTTTTCTTTATATTTTGATGAAATTTTTTTATTTTTTAACTCATCTTAATAAGAGGAGTAAAAAAATATATAATAATTTAACTAAATAATAAAAAAATGGTTAAAAAACTAAAATAATTCGATTAAAATAAAGCAATAATCCAAACAGGATCAAAATGATTTACTTATAATTAGTCAAAAGTCAAAGCCCGGATCTCCCCATCGACGGTAACTGCAACTGCAAATCCCATTTCCCTCGCCGGTTGAATCGGTCAACACAGGACCATTAATAACTGCCATTTTCCATAATTAACCTTATCCATTTCCAAATTACCATATTCATAAACACACAAAAACAGGAACTAAAAACAAAACCAACTAATTTAGTGGCGCCAGATATTGACAGGTGCGATCGCGGGGTAACGGGGTGTTTGGCAAAATCACTCTAAGTAGTTTTTAATTTTTTATTATTAATTTATTAATAAATTATAATTTTTTTAAATATTTATAATTTATACTAAAAGTTATAATTATTTTTCTGGTATAAATAACAAATTATCATATTTACTAAACTTCTATAACTTTTAATATAAATTACAATCTAAAAATTATTAGTTTTAATAATATCAAACACTTCAATAGAGGTCTCATTTGTCAACCTAACTGTGTCAGATTTTTTTGTTTAAAATCTCCTATAAATTAAATAAACAAAAGGTTCATTTAGTGAATTGTACGAGTGATTTTAAGTTAAAAGGCATTATGACAAAAAATTTTAACTCGCTTTTAGTCAAAAAATAAAAATAAAAAAAATAAACAAAAATTTAAATTTAAAATAAATTATTATATTTTTTAAAATTAATTTGTATATAATTTTTTATTCAAATCTTAAATAATTTGACAAGTAAACTAAACGTATGACTTGACTTTAGTCTTTTAAGTTTTTTTCATTTTTTTATATAAAAATGTTAGGCGCTATGCTTTTGCTGGTTTTTTTGTTTGTTTTCTTATTATTTTAATAATAAAAATAAATGAAAACAATTGGACCATTTGATTTAGAAGTTTAAAAATTAATTTTTTAGTAAATTTTGGACAGTTCCATCTGGCAAGAATGTGAAAGTTAGCAATTCACCTAAAATTAGTTTTCTTTTTCTTTTTAAATTATAATAAAGAAAAAAAAATTTAATTAAAAAATAAATTTAAGTTATTAGGCAAATAGAAAATATAACTTTTGTGATGCGGAATTTTGAAAAATTTTCAACAAAAAAATTAAAATCTACTTCAAATCGGTTATCGAATGATAAATTACCGACTTTTTGTCTTTGATAAATAATTTTAGAATTTAAAGGTAATATTTATAAAAATTTAATATTTAAGTTTTTATGTTGATACTAAAATAAGTTCAATATATGCTAAAAAGGTACCTTTTGTCTTTTTCGAATGAAACAAAAACATTTTCTTGTTTTGAAAATGGTCAACCAAACAAAAGCCTTGAAAATCTTCCCCTTGAATTAGTTAAATAAATGCGATGGGTTTTGTTTAAACATGGCCCTGTTTGGGCAAATGTTATTTATTGGATTAT
Organism: Heliamphora exappendiculata; assembly: GCA_034768845.1. Classification (NCBI taxonomy): domain Eukaryota; kingdom Viridiplantae; phylum Streptophyta; class Magnoliopsida; order Ericales; family Sarraceniaceae; genus Heliamphora; species Heliamphora exappendiculata. The sequence continues at coordinate 5,874,491 of JAOTRH010000025.1, forward strand.
TAATTTATTTTTGTTTATTTTAGATTAAAATCAATAGAATTTGGTTTATTAGATTATTTTTGTCTTTTTAAAAATATTTTTATATTTTGGTCAAAAATTTTTATTTTTTCAATTCGTCTCAATAAGAAGAGTTTAAAAAATATATTAGTTTAACTAAATAATAAAAAAATTTATTAAAGACGAAAAATTTATAATAAAAAATAATCTAATAAATCAATAAATCAAATTCACCCATTCAATGCTCGCTTTCAATTGTAAAATTATATTTATCAATTCATCAAATAATACGCATACAAAACTTAAATTATGTATATATATAGTACATTTTTTAAAACTTTCTAATTCATAAATGTTGAGTTTGGTGTCATTGGTCTATAAGGTTGATAGGACATATCCAGCAAGAATTTAAAATGTAAAAAATGTATAAAAAATTGGCTTCAAAACTTCTACAAAAAAACAAAGAAATTGAGAATAGATTTTGATCGATTGGGCGGTTTAGGCACAATAGCAATTTTTTGTGAGCGCTCTATGATTTGTTTTTAACTTAAGTTACTTCGTATAAAGGTTTTATATTTTATAAAAATCTTAAAACGTTTAACACGCTTGCAACAATAAGTGCTCCTGTATTTATACATAAACACTTTTAATTTTGGTCATTTTTTTTTGTGTCACCAAACTTTTAATAAATTAAATATTAAACAAAAACATTTTCATAAAAAATAAATCAATTAAAAATGTTGAAGGAAAAAAACTACATGCAAACAAGAACATTGTTTTGTCGAAAATGGGCTTCTTGTTGCCGATTTGTTGGGCATTAAAATAGTATTTTTAAAATATTAGATTTATTAAATATTATTAGCCATATGATATGCAAGTTGTTTGATATTGTTGAAATTAGTAACTTATAAATTATAACTTATAGCAGAAATGAACATTTGGTAAAGATTATAACTTATAGTTAAAATATAAAAAAAAAATTGTAGCTTGTAACTGTGGGTGTTTGGAATAAATTGTAACTTATAACTAAATTTAATAGTAAAAAGTTAAAAATTATAATAGAAATCTTTGATTAGTATATCTTTTAAAAAATAAACAAAGAAACTAATGTAATTCGATTAAGTTGCTAATTACGTCGAAAAAACTTATTTTTGTGTGTGACCAGTCTAATTGACGAGACCTCCACTACGAAGGATTTAAATCATATAAATATATAAAAAAAACACTAATATCCTTTTAAAGCACAACCAACCCTATTCATTCCCAGACCTCCACTACTACGAAGGATTTAAATCATATAATTATATAAAAAAAACACTAATATCCTTTTAAAGCACAACCAACCCTATCCATTCCCAGTTTCACCAACCTATTCCTTTGTTTAAAAAAATTAATTTCAAAATTTCAAACCCGGATAAAGCTTTTTGCCACACAAGGTATAGCGGGAACAGATAGGGTTTTCTTTAAATAAATAAATATAATATTAATATATTTAACTTAGGTTGACCTTACAAGATTTAATGAGGGTATTAATGTCATTTGCTGTTTTAAAAAATCCAGGCACATTTCCAATAAAGTTTCCGCAAATTTCTGTAACGGCAGTGTACAAGAAGTGAATTTCTGAGATTAAAATTATGAAACCCAACGTTTCAAAATTTAGAAAATCGATTATAGAGATAGCGAGAAGTAGAGAAGATCCAGTGTCAAGTAAGTGAGCAGTGATCTTCAATTCTTATAAAATATTATCGGGTTTTGTTAAAATATCAATCAATCTATATATATATATATATATATAATATTTATATATTCATATCTATATATCTATGTATACTGCTTTATATTTTCGACACTTTATGGGATTTGAGATGCAGAGTGAGTTTTGTGTTGATTTGAAGACAAAGCGCCCTTTAAAGTTATCCTTTCTGTCATTGTTTTTTATTGTCGTTTTGGGGGAGAATTGAGGGTATAGTAATGGAATAGAAGAAGATAAATATAGCAAAAAAACAGAAGATATATATATTTAGAGAGAGAGAGAGAGAGAGAGAGAGAGAGAGAGAGAGTGGAATAATCGGTCAATAATGGAGGAGCTTGAGGCCGTGGATGGGTTGGTTTGATCTTGGTTCAGTGGTTCAGAGGCCTGTAAGATTTGGTGGGTATTAGGTTTTTTCTCAAATATTTTGTTAATTCTCATGTTAAATTCTTTTTACTTCTTTTTTTTTTTTTGTCAATTTCTTGTGGACAAGTGAATTGGGAAAGGGTTTTTTTTCAGTTTTGTTTTGTTTTGTCATGGTGTAGAATAAGGATGGAGGAGACGCAGGTTTTACTTTCATGTCGGTTCAAACACTTTTTCCAACGTTCATTTCTTCTGTTTTTTTTTGGCGGGGTGGGGTTTGACATGGGTTGTGGGAAATTCTGATCATGGACACGGGTTTGTTTTGAAAACGTTTTATTTATTTAAATTTTTATGCTTGTTTGGTTTTGAAAACGAGAAAATGTGTCATTCTCCTTTTTATTTGTTAATGTCCCTTTGTTTTTACAATTTCTTAGAACAAAATGGTTTATCCTGCTGAAAAAACCAGATATAGTTTGTGATTGACAAATGATTAACTGGATTTTCTTCAAGTTTTCATCGAATGGAGTCAAAAAAAAAAAAGAAGGAAGAAGACAAGAGAAAAACTCCTGTTATTTTAAATAATAGAAATTTAACATGTTTATTCTGGTAGGTTGATATTCATGCGTTTTTTTTTTTGCTCAAAGCCATTTTGTATTTCCCCTTTTGCCTCCCAACATAAAGTAAATGCCCTCCTTTCTGACTTGCTTGCTGATGCTGTTTTGGAAATGGTGATTGCTTCTAGCTTTCTCTAGGTTATATTCACCTTCAATATGTCTGTCATCTCTTCCACTTTCAAAAAAGATTTTCCCATTTCTACTTTTGTGGCTAAGTTGTTGCTAGTTATCAGCCAAGGCAAGAGATCGCTGATCTCGAAAATTATATGTCCCTTTGTCTCAATGCATTGAGAACTGTTGGATTTGTCTCGAGATTTTTGTGTTTCGAGACCCCGAGATGTTTTGTTAATTGTTATTCATATTAATAATAATAGAGTGAAATGTGGTAAAAAAGAATGGCTGGAATAATAAAAGGTTTTGTCATCTGTTTGATTTGGTCCTGTTTTTGTTTAAAATCACTGGCATTATATGGAATCGACATCTCGGGGATCTTTTGCTTGTTTATTGTTGTACATTCTAGTTTTTGTTAATTCCTTTGTTTACTAGATCTGTGAATCGCTTCATTTGCTTCATTAATCTCTCTTCCTTCTGATGTTTTTTTTGGATGAACATTCTTATATTTAGTTTGAGTGAAGAACTTTGTTCGACTTACAAGTTCATAATTTTTTTATTGTTAATCTAAGAAAAATGCTTTTCATTTTGTAATGTTGAGGTTTGAGATGGACCTTCCTGAGTCTACCAAAGTTGTGTACAATAGGATCCAGAAACTAGAGCCGGAAAATGCCTATAAAATCCTTGGTTATTTCCTGTTACAAGAGCATGCTGATCGTGACATGATCCGGCTGGCCTTCAGCCCCGATAATTTGCTCCACTCGCTGATTAACAAAGCTAAAGCCGACCTTGGATTACCCTCCACACCACCTGTTTCGGCTCCAATTTCACCTCCTCGGGTGAACTCAGGACCTGCTCCAGATCTTCCCTTACAATTCATGCCATTCTCGCTGGCTTCTTCTCGTCCCTTTTCATCTCCCGCGAGTCTTGAAGCCGCAAATCCCTACTGGGATCCCCAAGTCACTTCTAATCAGCAGGTAGTTAATAATTTGGGCTACCACCTCCAGAATCAACTTCAGTTCTTGTCTCTGGAAGATCATTTAGAGTCTGTTAATTCGGTTGGTTCAGATTTCTCTAGCAATTACTATTACCCAGAACCTGCATTAGGCTCAAAACCTAGCAGGAGGTCTCCAAGCTTGCCTGAATTTCCAGTCAAGGTTTGCCATTACTTCACAAAGGGGTTCTGTAAGCATGGAAACAACTGTAGGTATTTCCACGGCCATCCCATCCCGGAAAGTATCTCCCACGTGTTCAACCCTAGTTCAAATGAACTCCCGAGTGAAGATCATGCCTTCTCGACAGGCTCTCTTGAGAAGTTAGAGTTGGAGCTCACCGAACTTTTGAAGTCGAGGAGAGGCTTCCCTGTTTCAATTGCCTCTTTGCCAATGTTGTACTATGAGAAATATGGAAGGAGCTTACAGGCCGAGGGATACCTTACCGAGAGCCAGAGACATGGAAAGGCTGGTTATAGCCTAACCAAACTTCTTGCCCGACTAAAGAACAGCATTCGTCTCATTGACAGGTACTTTTAATTCATTTTTCTTTGTTATGTACTTGCTTAATGAATAGCGTTTACTTTGTTCAAATGTTTAATTTGTCAATAGTTATTCGTTGACTTACAGACCTCACGGCCAGCATTCAGTAATATTGGCCGAAGATTTTCCAAAATACATGGAGATCAATAGTGAAAGAAGTGATCATGGAGGAATTGTTGTCGGTTCTCGGCAGATTTACCTAACTTTTCCAGCTGAAAGTACCTTTACAGAGCAAGATGTTTCCAACTATTTCAAGTAAGAAAGATGGCATGGTTTTGTAATTGTTGCTACTTTAGAATTTGTTTTCTTTGTATTAAACTTCCTTTTCTTGTGTTGAAACCTTTTCTTCTGTAGCAAATTTGGGCCGGTTCAAGATGTGAGGATTCCTTGCCAACAGAAGAGGATGTTTGGGTTTGTAACCTTCGTATTTGCTGACACTGTCAAGCAGATTTTGATTAAGGGCAATCCTCATTTTGTCTGTGGTGCCCGTGTTCTGGTGAAACCTTACAAGGAGAAGTCGAGGCTTATTGACAGGTTTAATTTTGGGACTGTTTCAAGAGGAAAACGTGTCATTTTTTGTTGTTGTTGTCGTCAATTCTGTTGGGTTTTATATCACCTTATCCTCAGGTTTTCAAACACAACATCCGGATTTGTTCATTTTTCACATTTACAATGCATAATTTTCAATCAATTTCCAAGCCTTATTTCTTTTTATGGTTGTTGTCATTGATGAACTTCTTTTTATTTTTCCTTTATCATTTAATGTTTTTCCCACTTTGCCTGTTCGTTCACATACTTCAGATGGTTCTATCTTTTATCTGTTTTTTCAATTTTATTTAAAAAAAGTTCAACTTCACTAAACTTCATAGCTCTTGGCTCTTGAATCTGCAAAGAGAAAAACAGTTGATTAGGAGCAAGAATATATTTGGGGCGTTTGTTGATGCATTAATTACAATATTTTCATTGACCTTTTTGGTCCTCTTGCATTTTTTTTAATCGATCTTTTTCAACCTGGCCTTTTAGGATAACATCCAATGGTTCTGTCCTTATTTTTTGAGGTGTATTCTCAGATATATATTTTGCACAGGAAGTACGCCGACAAAATCCAGCACTCTATGTACTACAGTTCACAACTCATAGATCCAGAATTCGAGCTTCACCAAAGTGAGAAGAATACACTAACATAAATGCAGATCTTTTGTCCTTTTTATTTCTTTTTTTGTTGTTGCAGTTTCTTCCGGCGTGGGGTTGTCTTCTGAATCTGATTATGTTTTCTTTGTTTTTTGTTTTCGCTATACAGTGCCTAGGGTTTGTGATAATGCAAGATTACTAAGAAAACATCTCATGGAAGAACATGACCAGGAACTCGAACTAGACAGAATGCGTTTCTCAGAATTGAAAGTAGTGCCTAAAGCCATTAACCATCAGCAGCATTTTGGCTACTCCATGGATGAGTTGAAGCTTTCAGAAGGTTTTAATCTTTAAATCCCATCAACATATACAAGTCTGCTTGCAGATGTTTTTTTTCTTCTTCTTTTCGTTTCTTCATAAACCTAATCCTGATTTCAACATCGTTAATGGATTTTTCCCTTTTCGATATACCTCAGCCTGTGCCGACCATTCAGAGTTTCCATCTTCTGGCCATTTCAATTATCTGCTGGATGTGCTGAACAATGGTTCTACTGCTGATGATAAAGTGAGGCATATAAATGCCCATTGCAATGACCAGGAGAGGTATCTAAAATTCTGCTCTTCAAGTTGGATTCTTGTTTCATAAATGAGCAAAGAAAAAAATCTCTTTGGTATGGTTTTCGTTTACCGTTTTATGTTTTCATTTTTTGAAACACTATACCTATTTGGCAAACTGTTCCCGAAAACTATTTTCTTGACAGTTTCTGAAAATAACTCACTTTTTTTTCAAAATAACACTGAAAACAGGATTTTGAAATTTTTGCAAACTGTTTCAAGCAAAAATAAGAGCAACATCACAATGATGTGTGTTTTCAAACTTCTCACTAATATTCTTGAAAAATGAAAATGACAGATGAAAACGGAAACAATTCCAATGGGGTTTTTGTTTTTTTGTTTCCTTAGTGCTGCTCAACACACACCCATTTTCCCCCAATAATACCACATACACAGAAAACAATCATCAATCACCAATCACCAATCACACACTAACTACAGGAAATGCATCCCGACCATCCATATGCATATGCAAGCATTTTCTATGGTGTCTGTGGTTGGTTTTACGCATACAAAGTATTTTCCTTCTTTTCTTTGTCCTCTCTCCTGTCTGTTTTTTTTTATTCTTTTTTGTTGACATATTACACTTTGCAGCACTCAAGGACTTGACCTTCCAGAGAGCCCATTTGCACCTCCACTAGGGAGTGGCATTTCAACTGTTACATAGATTCAGGAACAGCAGAAGAATTGTGAGGTAGGAAGGAGACAGAAGTTCAAGACCATTTCAAGTGTTGGATAGAGCACGGGATTTTCTTCCCCTTTTCATCTTCTTTTTACCCTTTTCCCTTTCCATCATGAGCTAGTCTCTGATCGGTCGGTCGGTCGGTCGGTCAATAGTTAGCTGCAAGTTCATACCTAATCAAGGAGAAACAACAGATGTGGGGTTTTCTTCTCCCTGTTTCATTAGAGTGGAGGAGATTGCAAAGAAGAATAATAACATAGAAATATATATATATATATATAAGAAAAAATAAATTAATGTTAATCACAGGAAGCAAGCAAGAAGAGCTTTGGGGGAGAGAAAATGTAATTATAATTTGCTTTAGTTGAGGAAGAAAGGTAGTAGAGAAATATGCCAGGGTTCAGACTTCAGAGTTGAAGAAAGAAAGTGTAGAGATCTTTGCCACATTGAAACCCAACAAAAAAAAAAAAAAAGAAGGAATTCTAATAATAAACATGATGATTATACAGACTTGCAGTTTTTTTTTTCTTTTGCTGTTGTTATTTTTTCTCCCATCTAAACTATATCATACTGTGGTGTTTGGCAATTCAGCTTTAAGTTGAGGCCCCGATTCACAATTAGCTTAAAAGTTAAATTTTTTTTTTTTCTGTTTTTAGTTAAAAAACTAAATTATGTTCAAAGTAGTTTATTTGGTAACTTAACTTTTAAACTAATTTTTTTCAAGTTAGTTATTTGAGTAAAAAGTTAGCGTTTTTTTATTTTTTTTCAAATTGAACAATTTTATCATTTTATATATTTGATATTACCAATTATATATGGTTGGTAATAGTAGTAAATAAATTATGAATAGGGATATTATTGTATTTTAAAAGTGGTGGAAATTTGAATAGAATATTATGAAAGTTTGTGTGTTGATTTGATTTTTTAATTTTTTAGCTTTTTTTTTTCTGTCAAACAGGCAACATTGGTTTTTTAGTGTTTTTAACCAAAAAAAATTAAAAAGCTAAAAAATTAAAGTTGCCAACTAGGCTTGAGATTTTTGTCTTTTGAGTTTTAAGCCGAACAAGTAGAAAACTTGTTTGGTTGTCTGATTTTTAACTTTTGTGTTTGAGTTATTTTATTTTATTTTATTTTATTTTTGAAGAAAGATCTCACTCTAAGCTGATTGCCAAATATAGCCATTTATTAGAAAGTGGATATTTTAGTTGTTGCTTCAGTTTTTTATTTGTTTTATTTTTCTTCTCTTCCTCATCTCCTCCCAACTGATTAACATTTTCATTGTGAACAATTTAGGATGAGTTGATTTGTGCACATTAATATTCTTTTAATGTGGATTACTTTTTTTTTTTTTTTTTTTATGAGATCAAATATATACCTTGATTGTTGTTTGGTTTTGTGGTTGTTGCATGATGATAATGTTCCTATTTTTTCTTCTAGGAAATAAATAAATAATAAAAAGGAAACTAATAAAAATAAAAAAGATCCTTAAAAGTTTTACTAATGAATTTCATTGTCAGCCAATGGGATTGTTGACTTTTGATTGTGAGGTCAGAGTCCCTTATTCTTAATAAAGTTTTTTTATTTTTTGCTTTTTTTAGAATGCCAAGTATCCTTGCTATTAATACACAATGTTATACTAAAAAATATATTAACTTTTCATACGAGCTGAACGGAGTTTATACACTTTTACTAAGTAAAAGTGTGAATATTTGTTTTATATGATAATTAGTGTAGAAGCGTTTTTCTTAATGAAGAAAATGAGATTTCAACCAGAGTAAAAAATAAAAATAAGGAAAAAATAGGCACAGAGTGGTTATGTAACTAATTAGCAATTACCCAGTGCTTAAACGGTATTTTTTAACATATTTTAATTTTATAAATTTTTTAATTATAAAAATATCAATGTATTAAATAATCTTTAATTGGTTCACTGCAATTTTCTAACATCACTAGTAATTGGCATTAAACTTATTCTATAATTCTAATACAAATGTACAAAAGATTATAATTATATTTTTTTGGTCATTTATGTTTACATATATATTAAATATGTATTTGTTTTTTTAAAAAATTAGTGAACAGTCTAATTTATAGATCGTTTACTATTTTTTATATAGTATAAGATTTTTTAACGAGTAAAGTCCATCCGTATAAAAGTTTTAACGTGCAAGGTTGTTTTGAGACAAAAATATCTTAGAACAGATAAATTTATCTGTGTCTTTTCAAAACATGTATGAAAAATACAGATAAATTTATCTGTCTTTTATTGAAAGTACATGTAAAGAACACAATTAAAATTTATCTCTTTCTTATTGAGAGCACGTATAAAGAACACAAATAAATTTATCTGTATCTTTTCAAAACATGTATAAAGACACAAATAAATTTATCTGTCTTTTATTGAAAGCACGCATAAAGAACATATATAAATTTATCTGTACCTTTTTAAAACATGTATAAAAAACACAGATAAATTAGACATAAATATGCATACTGATAAATTTATCTGTTTAGATGGTATTTTCGAGAGAAATCGCGCAATTGAACCTTGCGCGTTAAAATTTTTGTTCATAGACGTTGCACTAAAACCTCTTTTTTTGAACTTTTGACTAAAAGTCCCTTATTTTTATATCTTGTAATCATTTTTATATCTTGAGTCTTGAACATTTTAACGACCACAACGATTTCACCTTATGGCAATAAAGAGTGAAGAATATTTTGACGCACGAAGGACTGATCAAGGCTATTAAAAAAGAACAATCATCAGAGACATCAGTTACAGAGGGTTCCGATTATGAAGAATTAGAGGTGTTCACAGTTACTTCATGTACGAAAAATGAAGATTGGATATTAGATTTTGGATGTTCGTTCCACATGTGTAGTCGAGAGTATTTTGATACGTATCAGGCATGCGATGGGGGTATTATTAGGATAGTTAACAATGCAGTGAGCACAGTTGTCGGTATAGGGACAGTGCAATTTTGTAGGCTTGATGGGACCGTTTTGATCTTGACTGGGGTTAGATATGTGCCAAATCTAAGAAAGAATTTGATTTTTATGGGGATGTTGAATTCGAGAGGTTGCTCGTTCTCATCCGGAGGTGAAGTTCTTTGGGTTTTAAAAGAAAACATGGATGTACTGCAGGGACAAATGATTGACAATCTATACAGGCTCGTAGAAAATGCTGTGACAGGTGGAGCTACTGCTAGACATTAGATAAGTAGTATAGGTAGATGACATACACGAAAAAGATGTAAGGATAATCAAGGTAAACAATAGTTGCGAAAAAAAGTACACATAATAGACGTAAGGGTATACGAAAGCGACGATGTAGTATAAGCGCGCAGGTGTTCAAATCAGATAGTGTGTAGGATATCGGCAAGATGCAAAAGCAACAATTTTTGGATGTTCATAGGAAAGCTCTTGGCAACGAGACTAATACGACAGACGTGATGGACATGTGTACACCTCGACAGAAATGAGTCTCATTTGCTCTTGATTTGGTTAGTGGCGGTGATCTCTCCGGTTGTGTGCACAACGGATGAGAGATGGGCCACGTTCTTCTACAAAGTAGTGAGTTTTGTGGGGCACCCGGGTTGGGATGCGGACATCTTGGTATAGAGATGTGAGCCATGCTGTTTGGGTGTGGAAGGTCGACGACGACGATGACGATAGCAGAATCGACAGTGATGCTGGTTATTTTCATGGTAGAATTAGGAGTCCACTAGAATTATTTATTTATATGGTTTATAGTCATGTGGGCTGACTAGAATTGTTTAGGGTTTCTACGTGTGTGCCTATAAATAGAACACCAGTAGAGCCTTAAAGAAGAAGGCTGTGAGACAGAAAATTGTGAGACTAACTGGTAGAGAGAAGGGAGATGTGTGCTATACTATTTCACATGCGACGTTAGTAAAATATTTTCTCTCTCGCTCGTGGACGTAGGTCAGTGTGGGACGAACCACGTAGATTCTCGATATTAATTATTTTTTACTTTTTTTGTGCGTAATTTTGTTTTTATTCGCGTTCGAAAATTGGTGTTTAAATCCTAACATATA
>JAOTRH010000025.1:5902218-5941546 GCA_034768845.1 Heliamphora exappendiculata
AAATACTAAAAATATGATTTTCAGTATACCAACCATAACAATTTTCCACTTATACTCAAAACCATGCTGCCATACATCTGACTCCCATGCCCTCCACATGACTATCAAAAGTCTTAGCCGGTAAACTCTTTGTAAAGGATCTGCAAGATTGTCTCCTGATGCAAGCATTATGTCTAACTGAAAATTTGAGTCTGTATACCCCAAAAGTACTAGACTGTCTGCCTGGTAAACCAACATATAATCCTTAGTCCTTTTCAGATACATGATTATATATTCTTTACCGCAGTCCAATGCTCATGCCTTGGGTTAGACTGATACCTGCTAACCATGCCAATGGCAAAGCTGACGTCGGGTCTACTGCAAAGCATAGCATAATATACTTCCTACTACCGACGCATAAGGAACCGCCTTTATTTTCTCTATCTCATCAAGTGTCTTAGGACACTGATTCTTGGATATAGTGATTCTATACCTGAAAGGGAGAAACCCATTCTAGGAATCCTGCATGCTAAAATGACTAAGGATATCATCGATATACTTTGCTTGTGATAAGCCCAACATCCTTTATTACTGATCTCGTATAAGCTTGATTCCAATGATGTGACTGGTTTCTCCCAAGTCCTTCATATCGACCTGCCCAGATAACCATACTTTAACAGTAGATAATGCCCCCACATCGTTTTCGATGAGCAAGATATTATCTACATAAAGTACTAAGAAGATCACCACACTTTCGTAACACTTCTTGTACACACAGGGACTCATCCGAACTTTGATCAAAATCATAAGATTTTATAACTTGATCAAAACCGAGTGTTCCAATACCTCGATACCAGCTTAAGCCCATAAATGAATCTCTTAAGCTTACACAACTTATGGTCCTAGCCCTTTGCAATGAATTCGTCTGGTTGTATCATATAGATACACTCGTCAAGACTTCCATTAAAGAAACCTGTCTTGACATCCATTTTTCAGATTTCGTAATCAAAATGTACAGTAATGGATAAGAGAATCCGGATAGACTTAAGCATGACTATCTGCAAAAAGGTTTTCTCATACTCGATTCTTTCTTTCTGAGTGAACCCTTTAGCAACAAGCTTAACTTTAAAGGTTTCAACCTTTCCATCCATTCCTCTCTTTCTCTTGTAGATCTACTTGCATCCAATGAGTTTTATCCCTTTGGGTGGTTCTACAAGTTTCCAGACCTGATTAGAATACATAGATTCCATCTCTGAATTCATAGCCATTTGACAAAGATCTTCATCTTTGTCTTGTAGTGCTTCATTGTAGTTACAGGGCTCGGTGTCCAGTTCTGTCGGGATTCTGTCAAAAGACTCTCCCAAGAACATATACCGGTCAGGTTGATGAATAACCTTTCCACTACGACGAGGCACTACATGTGTCTATGTATTAGCAGTAACAGGCTGTGCATAATATGAACCCTGTGCATCAGCACCCTGTTCTTGATTTGCACATGTCCCGATAATCCTCCCACTACGATGAGGTAATGGAATATCAGTGACTTGTGGTTCCTCTACTGTTCTACTGGCATTTCTCAGTTCTTCCAGAATAATTTTGTTATTGGGCCTGTGATCCATAATACAATCTTCTTCCAAGAATCGGGTATTGGTGTCAACAATGACCTTCTGATCCTTAAGATTATAAAATAGACCACCATTCGTTCTTCTGTGATACCCCACAAAGAAACAGACTTCTGTCTTCGGTTCTAACTTACCCGCGTTCCCTTTCAGGACAAGTGCTGGACACCCCTAAATTCGAATGTGTTTTAGACTAGACTTATGCTCGGTCCACAATTCTATGGGAGTAGAAGGTACTAACTTAGAAGGTACCAAGTTCAGAATGTAAATTGCTATTTCTAAAAGGAGTCCCAAAAACAAATGTGGTAACCAGAATAATTCATCATAGACCTTACCATTTTCATAAAAGTCATATTCCTTCTTTCTGCTACACCATTCTGCTATGGAGTGCCAGGTGTAGTCAACTGGGATGTAATTTCCTCTGATGACAAGTAGTCCTTAAACTCTCCAAAGAGGTATTCCCCACTACGGTCGGATCGTAGTGATTTGATACTTTTACCTAGACGCTTCTCTGCCTTCGCCTTGAATTTTTTAAATTTCTCAAAGCATTCAGACTTACAATGCATTAAGTAAATGTATCAATACCTTGAGTAGTCATCAATAAAACCGACGAAGTACTTAAAGCCACCTCTAGCCCGGATTGTCATAGAACCACACACATCAAAATGAACCAGCTCCAACGGTTCTTTAGCTCTATAGCCTTTAGCTGAAAAGGGCCTCTTATTCATTTTACCCTCTAAGCAAGATTTACAGACTGAAAATTCCTCCACTTCCAATGAACTCAAAGGTCCATCTGCTACCACTCTGTTTATCATTTTTAGATTAATATGACCTAAGCATAAGTGCCAAAGAAATATTTGGTTCATTAAAGAATGAAACATTCTCTCATATGGTAATATAGATGTATTATCCGTTTCATTCCGTTGCAGTGTAGGAGAGATTTGAGTAAAAATATAAAGATCATCCACCAATGTACCAAAATAGATAGCCCGTTTATTATCCTTAATAACCACATAATTATTAAAATAAACAAAATATCTGTCCTTAGCCATTCTAGAAACGAAAATAAAGTTCCTTCTAATGACAGGTATATAAAAAAAATCTCTCAATATTAAAATTCGATCTCTACCAAAACTGAGAGTGACATCTCCTACTACAACTATTGTTACCTTTGTATTATTGCCCAAATGCAAGTAAATCTCCCCCATCACTAAGTTGTCGGGTTTTCTGTAACCCCTGCAATAAATTACAGACATGATTAGCGGCTTCCGTATCTATACACTAGGTACCGGTAGATAACACCGCTAAACATGTTTTCATAACTAGTGAACAGAAATTACCGTGTTTGTTCTGCCTTCTGAGAAATACTAGACATAGCTTTTTCCAGTGTCGGGTCTGGTTGCAGTGAAAACATCTGTCTTTTGACTTTTTCACACTAGTCCGTGGCCCACTAACTACCCTGAAAATGTGTCTCCCTGTTTCTGAATCTCTTTCTTCTTCATGCTTTTTGGCCCTGATGAAGAACCTTTTTCTGAAACAGACACATTTTCTGGTATTGAAGGAATACTATTTGTAGTTAAAGCTATATCCAAGTTACATTTTCAATCAACAAAATCTGGTTCCGTAAAATTATTTTCTTTGAGTATTAAAGCGAGTGGGTTGAAATCCATTTTAATTCTAAGAATCGCATAATTAAAAAATCGTTAATTATGATAAGAAAAACTTTGAATTCATTTTAATTTGGTTCCATCTACTATTTTAAAATTAATTCGCCAGCAACCTAGTAATCCGAGAATAGCATGCCACGATGGGTGGACGTCTACTATCCTTCATAAGACCAAACATGCCAATTTCTTTTAATTTTACTATCTAGACAACTGACAATGCCAAGTAAAATTAAATAGCTGACATAACTTCGGTACAACATATAATAGCAGTGACTCAGATGGAGATGATACTATTATATACAACTATGTGTTAACTATCACCGAATCTCATGTTAATTGTTTTGCAATGAACCATTCAGATGGAGAAATAATTCACATTAACAATTATCCAGAATTATCCCTAAAGAAGGTTTGTACTGGCGATACCGCAATTAATCTGTCCGATGGAGAAGAAGATCTTACTGCCGACACGCATGGTTTAATTGCATCGCCTATAAACTGGTGATGGAGACCGTAAAATTTATTTGTGAATAAATTTCGTCTCCCACTTAGATTTTTAAAACATTTTTTATGGTTATAAAAATTTGTTTAATTAAAATAAATTTATTAATTTTGAAAACCACACAATTGAAAGAATCAATATCTTCCCGTGTACACGATTCTAAATATCCTGATTTATCAAACCATCTTTCGAAAGTCACATGATCTGAAAGAATAAAATATCTTTCCGTGTACACGATTCTAAATATTCTGATTTATTAAATTATCTTTTCGTGTTTAAATGCGTAACAAATAAAATTTGATAAATGCACAGTTTTTCCTTCAATTTTTTAGCTAAGGTAGTGATTAAAGGCATTTATTTATTTTATTTTTCGTTTCACATTTTTTGAAAAATAATAATTTATTTTGATTAATTTTTTTTTATTTATTTAATTTAAAATTCAAAATTAATTCACCCGTTTTTTCAAGATATTCGATTTTTAAAAAAATCATCTTAAACGTGATATTTTGTAAAAAAATAAAATATCTAAAATTTTTTCATTTAATTAAAGTTAATTTTAAAAAATTTTAATTTTATTTTTTATAACAAAATATTTTAATTAAAACTAAATATTCAAATTAATTAAATTAACAGCATACATAAAATTAATATTTATTATTCATTTCAGTCTCTTATAATTTTCTATATTCTAATTGCATCATGATTATTTAATTTTATCTAATAAATTATATCAAAAAAATTAAGCCAATCATAACATCCCGTGCGCCACTGTTTGCTTCAGTTTGGGAAACCAATCCAGCAAATCAAGCAAACCAATCTAGCGCCTGTTTGGAATTCAAGCTTCTCAAAAAAAACGCTGCACCAAACAGCCTCTTGATTTGCCGAAACTACTTCAAAAAAAAATGGAGCTTTATTGCTTCACTGTTGAAACCGGCTTTTCACTGTTTCGCTGCGTTGATTGCTGCTGCTTGTCAACTGTTTGGGAATCACAAACGGCTTGGAAACCGCGCCATGTACTGCAAACCACTGGGATGATTCAAGCTTCCGAAATTGTTTGGGAATCCACTGTTGGCTTTTGGGAATTACACAGCTTGCAAAAATCAATATCCATGGAAACCGGCGGCTTCTGTTGCCGCTTGGTGCTGCTGGCTGCCGAGTTTGGCTCGGCTTTTGCTGAAACTGTTTCTCCAAATTAGTGCCGCTGCCATTAGGCAGCGTTTGGCACAGCCTCCCCTTTTTTTATTTTAAATAAAAAAAAACTGTTTGGCTAGAAAAAAGATTACTGCAGCTTTAAACCATCAGAATCACCGCCGGTTGCCGCCGCCAACCACCGCCATTTTTTTCATACTTATTCTTTTTTTTTTTTTCTAATAAACTAGAAAGAAACTTAAAGAACATAAAAAAATTTTACATCAAAACCTATGTTCTGTAGGCTCACATTCGATCTAAAAATTAATTAATCTAACACGCTTAACCCCGTGATTAAAAAATTAATTAAATCATCATCCACGTATTCAATCAAATATGAAAAAAATAGATAATCATAAAATCAAAATTAGAACACCTGCAAAACAAAGTTAGCATAGTTCTAAATCTAATCGGCCCCAATAACCATAAACAAAAAACAAAACGGTTCTGATACCAATTTGTTGGAGGCAAAACTGTCAAGATCATTATTTTTGTAAAACGATTTTCGGTAAAAAAATTAACTGGACGGGTAAACGTCAAAACGGGTTCCAGATAAAAATTTTGACGTCGAACGATAAAAAATAAATCCGTGCAACCAAAGTTAATTTAGAAGAATATCTCTTGTAGATCTAATCTTCAACTACGATTTGATTCCGAGTAAAAACTCCGGTCAGATCTTCTACTGTATTTCCTTATGCGATTCTCAAACGTAGTGTGGGTTACGATCCTCCAAGAACTCGTACCGACAGAACCCCGATATATTTAAGTATTGAAAGACAAAAATAATATCATAATAATATATGAGATATCTGAACTATCAATTCTATCAATCTCAAACTGGTTCAGCCTACTCGCGTATACATAGAGCTACAACAGGGACTTGGGAAGTAATTATGAGTAAGACTTCCAATGGAACACAAACACCTACTAGCGGTTTCTGTAATTAAAGAAAGACGCATAGCGATATCTGCAATTATGGAAAATCAGCAGCGATTTCTATAATTTTCATAAAATACTGAATTACAGTTCACACCACTAAAGAACTATAATTGCTCTCTGACCCATAATCTCAAGACCTTCTAGCATTAAGCTCCTGTTATTAAATGCTTATCATTTCTCCCTACGTTAAATTTTCGATACCTGCCAATTAAATTTAATTACTGACAATTTAATTTAATCGGCATCTTCATATCCCTTCAGTCCTTCCGCTTAACTTATTTGACCGCCGGATAATCAAATTCACATACAGGGTTTGGCCCGATCAAAACTTATAAGCATCCTTAAAGGGGTATCATCAATCCGGATCTTTCGGGACGTAAATTTCGTCAATAATTAATATTTTTTATATAAATAATATCGTTATCCAATTCACCGGGAATATAAACCCATATCAGATCGCACCATCTAATAAATCAAAATAACAAATATTAAATATATGTAAATTAATAATTATTTCATGATTAAGAAGATAAACACTATTCATAATAACCTTACTGTGTGAATTAATTTATATAATCAGTAGTCAGTACTAAATTAATTACCCAAAATATCCCGTTCAATACACACAAATTGTACTGGCACAAAGAGTCAGAACAATAGACGACGTTATTATTTATTCCCCGTAACCAAGACAGGCTTACTAAAATTTTGTGTCATAGTCGTACCGATTGTATGTCCATTTTCATCTAAACTGTAAATATAAAACTTATATTGTGCAAGAACCTAAAATCTGGTCTTCTATGTGTAAGCCGTACTTTATATACCAGATTAAATACTATACCGAATATTGGACATCCATGCATATCAAAAAAATGATACACATATATT
Source organism: Heliamphora exappendiculata (assembly GCA_034768845.1). NCBI lineage: Eukaryota > Viridiplantae > Streptophyta > Magnoliopsida > Ericales > Sarraceniaceae > Heliamphora > Heliamphora exappendiculata. The sequence continues at coordinate 5,909,001 of JAOTRH010000025.1, forward strand.
ACTTATAAAGATTCTCATAAAATAAAAAAATAATTTTATTAAAAATAAAATTAAATACTAAAAATATGATTTTTAGTATACCAACTCTAACAATAGCTATGTTGCCAAATGAGACATATGTGCGAGTTTTTTTTTGCCTTTCATAACAAATAGGGTAGGAATAATATTTTCTTTTTTTGTCCTATTTTTTTGTCCGGTCTCGAATTATATAAAATAAATATTTTAAAATATGTATATGTGTATAAATTTTTATAAAAAAATTAAAAGTAGACTAAAATATAAAAATAATATATTTATATCACTTTTCATCTTTATTTCTTATATTTTATATTTTTTTTAGTTATAATCATTCACTAACTGCTATTCTTATCTGTTTTATTATTTATAATTTTTTATTAATATCACTATTTTAAAATTTAAAAACAATTTTTGATATATTTTCACCATACTCTGCTCCCACTTTGTCCCGTTATTTTTCCAATATCTTTCTTCATTCTCAATTTGATCAAATAAGAGATGGAGATGAAGATAGAGATGGAGATGGAAGATCTCATTCCCACTTCTCTCCCACCCATTGCCATACGGCCCATACCAAGTTGAAGATAGCTTACATCCTCTTTTCCTCTTAAATATAAAATAATGTAGTTTTGTTTTAACTATAGTAGAAATATAAAAAATGGTTAATTAATTATTAGTCTTTTTTAGAAGGTTTATTAAGTTTGTAGAAGAATTAGTCCTAATACTAAATTTTTTTAAATGTTATGTTTTAAAAAAATTTATGACAAATTTGCCTTGCTACTTATATTTTTGTGACAATTTTGCCCTCACGTCTTGCATTATAGGGTATTGAAAGTGTGGTGGCATGCAACAGCGGCGCAAGCAATAAAGTGAAGGCCACACGCTGGGATTTCGACAGAGAGGTGAGGGTTTGAGACGAGAACGATGATAGACATGATGACTAGTGGTGGCGGCGCTGACTTCAGAGGTCATCGTCACCATATGGTTTCGACGAAAGAAAAAAGCGGGGCGTTTCAACGAGGAAAATAGAGAGGGATGACGAAGGCAATAGAGTGACAGGGTTTTAGCGATAATAACAACGAGTGTCTAGGGTTTCATCAAGAGCGAGGAAAGTGCAGCAAGGCGATAGAGGATTTCGCAAGACGCACTGATTGAGATTTTCTTTTTTGTTAATTGTGAGTTTTCTTTGTTCACTGCACATTTAATTAAGAAATTTTTAATAAATATTTTTTTGTGAAAAATAAAGAGAATAACTAAGAATTTCTCTTTTAACTAAGAAATTTATTGGTTTAAATTTCTCAAGAAAATTCTCATAGCAATTTTTTGGTCAAAAAATTAGGTCAACAATTGAGATTTTTTTTTTGTTAATTGTTTGTTTTCTCTATTCACTCACGCATTTTATTAAGAAATTTCTCAGTACAATATTTTTTTGTCAAAATAAGGGAATAACTGAGAATTTTCTCTTTTTTTTTTTGGATCAAATAATTTTTCTCTTTTAACTGAGAAATTTCTAAACTTAATTTTCTCAATTTTCTTTTATTAATATTGATTAGAGATCCCGCAATTGGCGGTTGGTGGTCGAACTCATCGATGGTCGGTGATGCAAGAGGAGAGGTTGGCAGTAAAAATTTGGTGGTCGATGGCCGACAATAGATGTAAGGTCATTGATGGTCGGTGCTGCAAATGGTGACAGGAAAGATTTTTGTGAAGGTATGCACTATGATTTGTAAAGGAGTTCGACATCGGTGAAGCTTTGGTATTGCGAAAGAGCCAACGTCGAAGGGTTAGAAAAGAAGAGAAAACAGCGCAAGAGAAAAATGAGTCGACGGCGTCGGCGCGAGAAAACAAGGAGAAAATTGATGGTAGGGCTAGGGTTTTAGTGTTGGTTATTGCTTAAATGGGGTTTAAGGGCATATTAAGTATTACAACATAAAATGAGACCTAATTTATAAATTTAAAAAATTAGAATAAGACTAATTATTCTACAAATCTTACATATGTGACCCTATTTAAAAACCTAGCAAAAAACACTTACCATTATCAAGCTAAGAATTTAATTAGTTATAAGAAAACTCAAGGTTTTGAAAATCGGATTAGACTGGCCGATTAAACTGATTGAACTGGGAATCAATCTAACTAAGGTTCCGAATATACCCATTAAATCGGCCAAATGCCAAATTCGTTGTTTTTAACATAAACAACTTAAATCGTCGGTCGAACTGATGACCCGATCGAACCGTTGCCGGCTTCATCGAACCGCCTGAGTTTGGCAAATAACAAAAACTTTTTTTTTTTGTGTTGTATTCACTTTTGGAGCCCTCATCTTCCTCATCAATTTTGACGCATGTGCAATTGCAGGCTCATCACAAATAGAATATATTTGATGTTGTTTGATAATTGATATGATTTCGAACCCGAGTGATAATCTTTATTAATTCTTATGTTTATTTTATTTTAATTTGAAGAACAAGAATGTATAAAATTTTAATTATTATTTTTTTTGGAGATTTTGATTTTTTTAATTAGAATTATACTTAGATCATGACATGTTTTTTTTGGATTGTGAGTTAAATTTAATTTTTATTTAATATTTATAATTTTAAAATTATTAATGATGTAATTATGACGTTACGGTTTAACTTCAATTTGATTTCGATTGAACCAGCGACCTATCCACTCAATCGCTTTCTTGATTTGTTTAACGGTCAAATTTTCAAAACATTGAGAAAATTAATATTTTACGGAGGATGTGTATTTCTTGGAGAACAATATATTGGCCTAATTTGAGATAAAGTGTGTCATTTGCCTCTTTTTGTATTTTAAATTCTTTTGATAAAATATTTTTCATTTTTTTGATTTGTAGAGAACCCAAAAAAGTAAGAAGTTAACTAAAACTTTGAAAAAAGAAATTCTAAAAATAAAAAATAAACGAAAGTAACTTATTACCTTATATTGACTTATTTCTTCTTTTTGAGTTTTTTTTTTATCTTTTGTCAATTTAATTTTTCAGCTCATCTCAAAAAGATCGATTAAAAAATAAAAAAAAATAGCAAAAAATAACAAAAGGTTCACTAAATATAAGAAATTAATGATATAAAATATGCAAATAAGTCATTAAGAGTGTTTGCTATAAATTATTTTTTAACTCAAGATTATAGCTCAAGAAAAAGTTCAAAAAAACCCAAACAGATGTGCATATACTTTTTTTACTTGGAGCTTCTATTTACAAATCAATAAATATATAAATTCTACCATTTGAAATTATAAATTTAGAAAGGTGACAAATATTTATAATTTTTGTTTAAATTTATAATCATAAATACTTCAAATGTGATCTGTAAATTCATAATTTTAACTGTATAAATTCATAATTTTAACTACACATAATACAATTATTATTTCAAACCATGATGATAATTTGGAATTGTTTCTCTATTATTTTCTAACATGTACAATAACCAACTTTAGTTGTAATTAAGGGAACACATTTGCTAAAAAAGAATACATAATTACTTTTAAAAAAATATCAAATTGTTCTAAAAATGATACTTTCAAAAATTAAGATTTTTTTTTTTTTGCTTTTTACTCGAATTGATCATATATGGGGAATGTGCTAGGCGGGACAGATCTAATTGTTTGAGTTATATGGGTTAGGTAGGTTTGTTATACCTAATTGACTATTAATTGTTGATAAATGTAAAATAATGCAATATAAAATCGTTGAGATATTCACATGTTCAACATAATTAATTGGTAATACGTAAAAAAAAAAAAAAAAAACATTAATCTTAAAACTTAAAACTAATTTTGATTATTCACGTTTTTTTCTCACTTTGTGTCATAAATTACTAAAATCTTACTTATTTCATTACTTTTCAAATTACAATTGTCTAACCAATTTATTTTTTTATTTGAGTAATTTGTTGAAAAAATGCATCGGATTGGGGAGAAAGTTTGGGTTTGTTTGAAAAAAAAAATAGTGAGAGAAAGAACAATATTCTTAAACTCTTCATATTTTTTTTAAACAATCTCAATTGTCTTTAGATAAAAAAATTAAATATTACATCAAATATGTTATGTTTTGTAAATATAAATATAAATTTTAATAATTTTTTTTATAATTGAGAGTATAGGGACAACGAGAATGGGAGGAAAGAAGGAGGATAGAGAGATTCGAACTGCAGACTACCTGGGCGAGGAGCTCTATGAGAAAGTATGAAACTACTGAGCTGTCAAGACTCTTCAAATTCTATTAACTTATGAATACATAACATTGCATGTATTAATTAGATACATCACATGTATTAATTGGATACATCATATATGGTGATGTGCCAACTATTTTTTTTTTTCATTCTTAGGTCTCGTTTGTCAACTTTGCTTTAAATTAGATTTTTTGTTTAAAATCATTGTTAAGTTAAACAAACCAAAAATTTGTTTGGTGAACCGTATGGTTACTTTAGCCAAAAGGCAAAAAGCCAGAAAAGTTTTAAGTAAGAAAAAAGTTATTATAATTTTTTTTAATTTATTTGTTCGTCGTTATATATTAATATATAAAATTATTTTATGTAAAAAATTTAAAAACTAAAAGACTAAGATGCTAAAAGAAATTTTTTTTGACTCTTTTAACTTTAAGTAGAATGACAAAAAAATTAACTTTAAACCGATTACCAAACAAGCCCTTAGTAGTTGATATAATGACCAATTACTGTCTTTGGTTAGTTAGCCCAAATAAGGAACAAATAGAAATATATTTTACATCCAATTTGGTTGCGGCTCAACAATAGTAACTTATAATATTTTCATCTTAAAAGTCATGGCAATTTATTTGACATATTTTCATCTTATAATATTTTTTTTGATTTTTAAAATAACAAACATATTAATAAATTAATAGATCATAATTTTTAGATTCTACAAATATTTCTCAATTAATTATTACACACATTTTTTAAAATAAGTTTGTCAATATAATGTTTGCTATTTTTTAAATACAACTAATTGTTCTAAAATATAATAATTTAATTAGGTTAGAAATATAACTTTTAAAATATTTCTCGGTTCTTCAAATCTAATAATAAATTGAGTTGAGGTGTATGAACATTTGAATTAGTTAAATAATAAATTAATTTTGATTTAAGTTTAGATGAATTATTTTAAGCGTTGAAAAATAATATAAATCAATTTAAAAATATATCAAGAGTTTATAAGCAAAACCAAAAAAATACAACTTGAAAAAGGAAGGAAAGTGATAAATAGAAATCAATAATAAACAAAATTAAGTTATAAAAAAAAAAAAAAGCAAGTGCCAAGTATGCGTAAATAATTGGTAATTTAAACGTCACAAGTTTTACTTTTTAATAGATTTAATTGGATTTATTGTAACGAATTTAATTGAATTTGTAACAAACTTGTTTTTTGAAATTTCCATAAGCTTTTTAATTGCTTTATTTTAAATTGTTATAAAATACCATATTGAATGTTACCCATTTTGAATATTTAAAAATTGAGAATATCTAAAGTAAAAAAAAAGGAGCAAGTTCTGTTATGCGTAAATAATTCTCAATTTAAATTTTTTTTAAGACACAAGTTTTTATTTTTTATGGATTTAATTGGATTTTTTTGTAATAGATTCAACTGGATTTTCTCTAACAGTTTTTTTTTTAATTTTCTTAACTTTTTAGTTATTTTGTTTTAATTTGTTATAAAATATCATATTGAACACTACTCATTTTAAATATTTTTCAAAATTAAAAATATCTTATTAGCCAACTCATTCCATTTTGTTAAATCTTAAATTGTAAACTTTAAGCTATTTTTGAAAATAAATCAAACTAGCTTATCTATCTAATTAATTAATTTTTGAAACTAACATAATTTTAAAAAATCAATCACATTCCATCTATTTGGGAATTATTTACCTTTTCTAAAAATTCTATAACTTATAAATAATATTATTTTCAAGTATTGATAAATTTATTTTTTGTGATTAATATATGATTAAAGCTAATTTAGTTGATATCTTTAAATTAACTATTGTAGTGGTATGCATAAAAATAATAATTATTAAAAAATTAAGTATTTTTATTTTTCTTATTTTCTTAATTAGAATAATCAATTGACCCTCATTCTCTAAGTGGTTATTCATACAAACTTAATTGTACAAAATCTTTAAATAAATAAATAAATTTAAATTATGCTATAATATTTTTTATAATTATGATACCGTCTTACCGTGTACCGCACGCATTTATGCTAGTTATAAAATATGCTACATTATGCATAACATGTAAATGCTAGTTCCTTTGTGACATCTATATTTTAGTAAAATGCAAAATTGTTTTATTTTATTGTGACTATTATATTCTTCATCATTTTAGAAAGTCAATTTTTTGCCTTGGAGTATGTACACTATTTATGGGCAGCATTGGAAAAAAATACTCACTTTAATTTATTCTCTCTCTCTCTTTTTTTTTTTTTTTTAAAAAAAAGAAATTATTAGATAAATAAGGTCATTGTAAGACCCATTAGTAATGGAAGTAGTAGAGGTCATAGATGGAAGATTGGTTTGGGAGGGGAGAGAAAAAAATGAAAAGGGGGAAAAGAATATTGGAAAGAAACAACAAAAAAAGAAATTACTCAAAAATTTATTTTGCGGATCAAAAAATTACGTTAACTTATCAATGTGGTGTAATTACCTAAAATAAAAATTAATCAAAATTTGCACTAGAAAAATGTCATAACCTAAAGGTTCTGATAAAAAAAACTATAAAAAAAAAAAAAAGAAGAAAGTTGCCTAAAGGTTCCACTCACAAATAGTTCCCAAACTTCTAAATATTCAAAGCGTATGTTTGGTCTAATTTTTTGTTTGCTTATTTTATTTTTTAATTTTTTTAAAAATAAATATAAAAAGATATAAAAAACTAATTAATCACAGTAAAATACCAAACAAATGAGTTTTTTAAGATACCTTTAAACAAAAAATCTTTTTTAAAAACTAAACCAAACATAGAGTGAGTACCAATCATATAGTTTAATCAGCCAACCTCAAAATCTTAAATACTTTTGTATATTTGTTGGCTTCTCGCACTGCTATCAAATGTAGGCTTCATTTGACTTGTATTATGAAGTCATTTATTATTATTATTTTCTTAAAAGTATCAAACAATTAAATGGTTAAAAGGTCTTTTTTTTGTTGTTGTTTCTATACAGAGTACAGGGTCTCCATTAGTATAGAATTTTTATATGGCTTTTTCTTTTTTTTTTTAGCTTTTAGTGATTTTTTACATTGGTACAAATGGACATATTATTTAGATTTCTTTGGTCATAAAAAGTACAAAAGTAAAAAAAAATGACCAAAAAAATAAAATATTATGATAAGATGAAAAAATTCCCTTTAAGATTTTTATAATTTGTTTTTTTTTTCATTTTTATTAACCTTGCTTCAACTTTAGTTAAAATGATCATACTTTTTAATTTTGTTTTTCTCATGATAGACTTAAAAAAAAAAAATTTATTCCAAACATAGTTTGACAGTTTAAAATTACCCATTAACCAAATTAGTTTTTTCTTCATTTACCTTAAGTCTAGTTGGCAAATGAGCCCATAAACTTATAAATGCCAATATTTAACTAAAAACCAATATTTGAGGGATACTTCTTAGGATGTTAACTTGACTTAAAGCCTTTGTTTTTTAAATTTAAGTTATTTCAAAAGGTTTGTTTTGTTAAAAACTAGCTTCAAGTCACAAATTCCTGGACTAGCTTTTAGCTTTTTTTTATAAATTTTAGTGATAAGTTATAATTTTTTTATAAATATTTATAATTTTTACTATAAACAATTAATTAATTTTTCTTATATAAATGACTAGTTTCATCTACAAATTAATATACTTTCTAAACAGTTACAACTTATGCTACAAGTTACAATTTATAAATTATTAATTTTAACAATATCAAACACTATAAAGTATATAATATGACAATTAACTCTTTGTAATTGTAAATAAAAGACTAAAAACTCAATTTTAAATCAAAACCAAACAATTCCATACACACTTTCGTTTGTTAGGTCATTTATAATTCTTATGTACTTATTTGATGACAGCGAAAATGCTAAAAGGTGAAGAAGTTTCCAGTGAAAATATATATTCCAAAATTATTACGGCAGGATTGCCAACTTGCTTAAAACTAATTTTTTGTTATTTTTTTTCATTTTTAGTAAAAAAAATAAATTGGGTTTAAAATATGTTGCTTGGTAATTTAACTTTTAAATTAGTTTTTTTGATGTTGGTTGTTTGGATAAAAAGCTATTTTTTTTTTACTTTTTGTTTAAAGTATATAATTTTCTATTTCTATATATTTAATATTAATAATTATATGTAATTGAAAATAGTAGTAAATAATTTATAAATTAGAAATATTATTGTATTTTAAAAGTTATAAGAATTTTAATAGAATATTTTAGCCTTTGGGAGTTTGTGTTTAGAATTAATTTTTTGACTTATTTGTTTTTTAATTTTTTTACCAAACAAACAGACAATCTTAACTTTTTAATGTTTTTAGTTTAAAAAAAAACAAAAAAGCCAACCTTAATTTATCTCAAATTTTTAGAAGAGTACTGCTGGTTAAGAAAGTAATTTTCTCGGATCATGGTACACGAGGACTAATTTATTTTAAGTAGTTTTCATTTATTAACAATGGCGTACTTAAAATCAATTTCGAATAATTCTTACCCTTTTAATTCCTATATTCATTTCTTTATTATTCTTTCGTACTATAACTGATTTTACTTGCTGAGAAAAATTGTTTGGTGCTTTTATTTTTTATTTTTGTTTAAAGTTAAACAAAATGGGCAACAGCTAAAATGGTATTTATTTTGTCCTTGTACTAATAATTTAAAGTCACATTTTAGTTAAACGAGTTTTTATTCACTTAATTTAAAATTTAAATTTTTTTTAGTATTTAACTTAAAATCTGATTGCCGAACTGAGTTAATAATTATCATTTTAGAAATTCAGCATATTCTAAAAACTTGATTGCCATTTTAATTTGTTTTTGTTTTTCAAAAAGTTAAAAAGGTCAATATATGTTGTGTAGCAAAAAGGAAAAAAGTTAAAATGCTAAAAACTAAGGGTATGTTTGGTTGCATTTTTTAAAATTGTAATTTCAAAATTTTAAAAAAAAATAAATTTGAAAATTATTTTTTTAATATTTTAATAAGAAAAATTGCATTTGGTGTATTATTTTTAGAAATTTTAACCTTAACTCTAGCCCTAACCCCTAACCACGCCGAACCAGAGCTCACGCCACTGTCGGCGACAGAACCATTGAGACGAACCACAGCTCGCACCATCGCCGGCGAGTATCAAAAAACTATTCGAGAATCAAAAAAACGCAGAGTTTGTCGTTCTGAAAAACACAGAGACGCCGGCGAACATTGAGAGGGACTGAGAGGATGAGCTTTGCGACGATTTGAGAAGACGAGCTCACACCGCCGACGATGACGAGTATCAAAAAAATGCTTCGCGATGCCGATGCCGACGCCAATGAGTCTGAGTTTCAAATCTGAATTTCGTAAAGTTCGATTTTGTTAGAAAACTGATCTCGTCACCGACGACTACCTGAGAGGCTGAGACGAACGACGACGACGACTGATAGAGACTGAGAGGACAACGCCGACGACGACTGAGAGGGATTGAGAGGCAAACGCAAACGCCGACGTCAACAGCAACGCGTCGGTCACTGAGAACACTGATAGGAGAGCGACGAGGAAGAGTATTGTTCATTGTTTGATTTTGTCTGAAAAAATAGTCAAGAAAAATTCAAAAACATGTTTTTGTTGTTTTCAAAAATTATCAATTTTTAACTCTTTTTTTTCTAAAAAAATCCAACAAACGGAGTTTCAAAATTTTCAAAACATAATTCTCTGAAAACTATTTTCGAAAAATAGAACCAAACGGGCCCTAAAATTCTTTATTTAACTCTCACTTATTTTTAAAAATAATAATACACCTACTTGATAATACAATTATATATAATCATAATAATCAATTATATAGAAATTTAATATTATCTGATTTGAACAAACCAAATCAAATCAAATTTACTATTTGTCTTAATTAATTGGGGTCTGTTATATGAATTTTTTTACGCCATTTTACTTAGTTCGATTTGAACAAAGTAAAAAAAGAATTTATTTTTATAAAATCAACTAACTTAAAAAAAACTAACTTAGAAAAATAATTTATCAAATAATTTACTTTTCAGCCCATGTTTGACATGTATAAAAAATTGAGCTTTTAAAAGTTTTAGTTTTTACTAGAAAAAGTGGGAGCAAAAAAAGAGATATTTGGAATAAGTTTTTATAAAAGTTTTTTATTATAATGTCTAATGTCTTTATTTTTTATTTTTAAGTCATAGTATTTGAAATATTGACATCGTTTTTTTTTGTTATTATGAGATCTCGATTGACAACTAGTTTAAAAGTTATTTTTTTTTACTTTTTTAGCCAAAAAATTAAATTTGGTTCAAAATAGATTATTTGGTAACTTAATTTTTAAGTTAACTTTTTTTAAAATTTGTTGTTTGGATAAAAAGTTAATTTTTTTACTTTTTGTTCAAATTAATTAATTTTATCCTTTTATATATTTAATATTAACAATTATATGTAGTTAGTAGTAGTAGTAAATAAGATATGAATAAAAAATATTATTGTATTTTAAAAGTAATTAGAGTTTAAATAGAATATTATAGAAATTAGTATTTTAATTTGACTTTTTAATTTTTTTTCTCTTTTATCAAATGGATTATGCTTATTTCTTTTGAGTTTTTAGCTTAAAAAAATCAGAAGACTAAAGTTACCAAAAGAGTTAATTTTTTTAGTTTAGGATATTATAATCATTTAACTCAAAAAATTAGAGTATTTAAAATGTATATAATTTTTTTAAAATAAAAAATATAAAAATAAGTTAATGGTTTTTTAAAGATGCCAACGGCGACTAATTTATTTAGAGACGCCAAACGTGCGTTTAATCTAAAAAAGTTTTTTTATTATCTAAAAAAACAAATAATTAGCTTTTAAAATAAGTTATCATTCGGTGCCTAAAATTATAAACCATTGATCTTAATGGAAAGCTTAAAGTCAACACAATTGAGCGATCAGAGGCGTAATCTTAGCCGTATACAGATTCCCAAACTAGAAAATCAGAAAGAATTGTCGAAATCAAACGGCTGATTGTAGCCAACCTCAGACACCACGCATGCACGCGCATACAGGATTTCACAGATTAATATTTGGTGGATTTTTCCCAGTAAGTATATAAAGGACGAACCGGAGGACGAGCAATTCTTCCATTTATCAGATCAGACATGGTACCCCCATTTGCATTTTCGTTTTCTACTTCTTTCTCTGACTGCAAATTTTCACAATAATCCAACAAAAATTGAAAGAGAAAAAATAGAAAAATTATTGCAAATTGAACCATCTGTCTCTGGATATCCATCTTTCCATTTCCATCTGTTCTGTGTATGTAAATTTGCGTGTTTTGCAATAGAAAGTAAAAGGATTTTGAAATAACAAAGGGAGAAAGAGAGAATAGAAAGAAGGATAGGGGGATATATTGAGGAGGAAGAACAAGCCCACAGTTTTGCCAGTGCCTCCTCGTAGATCTTAGTATTTGTCGAGACTTCTCACGTGGGTTTTCATTAATCGGGTGGATTTGTCAAAATCTCGATCTGGGTATTTTTTTTTCTTATTTTTGGTCCAATTTGGTGCGGTTGTTTTGAACTCATTAATTTTCTGAGATTGATTTAACGGTTTGGTTTTGCAGGGGTGCTGAATTCTGCGTGGATTGATCGTGGAAGCATCCGATGTTATCGGATTGAATCCGAGGATTTCAAAAGTGGTATCAGACATATACTGTTTGCGTAGGTTTCCTGTAATTGTTTAAAGTTTGGTACGATTGTTGTTCTTTGATTGGTTTTTATCTGCATTTGTATTTCTGGAGCTTGTGTCGTTACCGTGGATTTGTTAAAGGGTGAATTTTGATGGGTCTTCCAATTTCACTGGTCTTATATAGATTTATAGATTGAATTAGCTGGATAATTGGTGCTTCTTCACAAAGATTTAATTCGAAAGAATTGCAAGCAATTTTTTTTTCCTTTGTAGAATTTAGAACTTGTTTGAAAGAAGTAATTCTTTTGTTTTAGGAAAATGCAATCCGATCTTGGAAAATTATTCATTGGTGGAATTTCTTGGGACACAAACGAAGAACGTTTGAAGGAGTATTTTAGTGGGTATGGGGAAGTTTTGGAAGCAGTAATTATGAAGGATCGTAGCACAGGACGTGCCCGTGGTTTCGGTTTTGTTGTCTTTGCTGACCCTGCAGTGGCAGAGAGAGTCATTAAGGTGAAACACAGCATTGATGGAAGGATGGTAAGTGCCATTCATATTATTCAATTTATTGCTGAGATACTTTGCATTGTAATTGATAAGAGGGGCAGAAATAAGGAGTTATCTTCGTACATAAATCCAATTGTGCAAAGTTTGGTCTATTTCAATAATGTAGTCAATTCAATCTCAATTTGAGTTAAAAGTAATTACTTCCTTTCGTTCTTGTTTCTGCTGCTCTTCTATGATATCAGATTATGTTTGAAATATGTGTTTTGTATACTATTAGTTTGAGATCAAATAGTCTGAGTTTGTATTCACCATTGGGTCTGGATTGTCAGGTTGAGGCCAAGAAAGCTGTTCCAAGAGATGACCAGAACACATTGAGTAAAAGCAGTAGTAGCATTCAGGGCTCTCCTGGTCCAGCGCGCACAAGGAAGATATTTGTTGGAGGTTTAGCTTCCACAGTCACTGAAAGTGACTTTAAAAATTATTTTGAGCAGTTTGGGACCATCATGGATGTTGTGGTGATGTATGATCACAACACTCAGAGACCAAGAGGCTTTGGATTCATCACCTATGATTCAGAGGATGCAGTGGACAAAGTGTTGCTTAAAACTTTCCATGAGCTGAATGGTAAAATGGTTGAGGTTAAGCGTGCGGTACCCAAAGAGTTGTCACCAGCTCCAAGTCGAAGCCCACTTGGTGGATATAACTATGGTTCGAGTAGGAACAACTTCCTCAATGCCTACGGTCAAGGGTACTCTCCAGGTGCAGTCGGAGGCTATGGTATTAGAATGGATAGCCGATTCAGTTCGACGACTGGTGGTCGGAGTGGGTTTGCTCAATTTGGTTCTGGTTATGGAATGGGTTTGAACTTTGAAGCAGGGCTGAATCCAAATTTTGGGGGGACTGCAAATTTCAGTAATGCTATGAGCTATGGACGGGGACTGAATCCTTATTTTATTGGTAATTCAAGTAGGGTTGCGAATCCTGTTGGTTATGATGGAGGGAATGGAGGAAATACTTCCTTTTTCAGCTCAGGGACTCGGAATTTGTGGGAGAATGGAGGGGTTAATTATGGAACTAGCTCAACAAATTCTAGGGCCTATGTGGGTTCTGGAAGTGGAAGAATTGGAGGCACCTTTACCAACAGTGGAGTTAATTGGGGTTCTTCTCCAATTTCACCTCAAGGTGGAGGTAATGTTTCTAGCCAAGGTGGGATTCTTGGCTATGGAAGTGGTGATAACAGCTATGGTTTGGGAGGGGAAGGCTATGAAACAAATACTGCAACTAGTGGGCCCCTCTCATCATCGCATGCTGCATCAAATTATGGTTATGATGGGGCTTTTGCAGACTTTTATAGTGGTAGTTCAGTTTATGGGGACCCTACTTGGCGTTCAACAAACTCTGAGAGAGAGGGATCTGGTTCATTTGGATATGGGCTTGGCAATGGAACTTCCGATATTCCCGGGAAAAGTTCTCCCGGTCATGTTGGCGGTTATAGTGTTATTAAGAGACAGATAAATAGAGGTATGGAACACTACCTAATATCTACAAACTATTGTCCACTCAATCTTGATCTTAATGTGCAGTTTTGTATTATCAAGTGCAGAACTTTAGTTTACATTGCAAAACATGCATATTTACACATCACATATATTTTTTGAACTTGATAAATCAGCTTTAAATATACAATTATTAGAGGATCTATCTAATTTTTTCACTTGTGTGTGGCATTCAAAAGAGTGGTTTATGCCAAGGACTTGCGGGAGCAAATATAAATTTCATTTGATACTCTTGGCCATATGAAACCATGACTTTGTACTCAAATTTGTGGTGAATTTCTCGACCTCAAAGAAGAACTATGTTTTAGGATGTAGTTTTGTTGGGCTGAAGTTCTAATCTATAACCATGAGTTTTCTGGGGGTTTTTATCTCAACAACAAGAATAAACCAATAGAGACTGCTGTGAACCTAATGGTTGAGGTGCAGAGATTTATTAAAATAGGTGAATGTGCTACTTGATGTCCTCGTCCCTCTGAAGTCTTGATTATGTACCAGAGGAGATGATTCTTTTCTAAACCTCAACCTAAGTCGGGAGCCTAGGTTTTATATTCCATTCTTGATTTTTTCCATGTTGCTACTAAAGAACTCACTTCTTTATTGCTCTAGAAAAAGTTCCGGCTGAAATTGTAAAAAATGTTAGTGTCACAATGGGAACATTTTGATAGAAATGATCATGTGTGCAGGGAAAAGCTATCATGCTCAAACACTAGCTTCAATAGGATAAAATGCAAGTTCTTAGGATAGTGGTTTTCTTCCCTCTTAGTATATTTATTTTGGGTACAGAACAACAGATAGCAACACCATACATAATACATACAGATTTCACATTTTAACTTTAGGCACTAAAGGATGGATGCCACTTCTTTTCAGTCTGTGGCACCAATTATTTGGTGCTGTTTGTCAGGTAATGCTACCCCTTTCTTGACATTTGAGAGAAATTGTAGATAACTTAATTGGATTAAGTGGGCTTTCGATTCACTTCTCTTATGATTATAAATGTGTATATAAATCAGATCACTGCTATCAGTTAAAGTTTCTGATAGATGAATGCATGTCCCCCATCTCCGTGTGAGCTAATGGTATGTACCGCTCCTTAGCTGGTTATAATGACTGAAGGTTAAGTACTGCTTATCTTTCTCTTTGTGCACGTGCAAATACATGCATGTGTGCACATGTGTTCACTGTTAAGACAGTATGATCCTTTTCTCCCTCCCATCTCCTATCCACCTGCCTACCACAATTTTAAACTCTTGAATATCAGAAGTCGGTATACAAGGGTGGATAGCCCACCTTTCATTTCCATAGACACCTCCAGCCCCAAAGCCAATGAAGACAAGCTCAGTCCAATTTCCTGGTGAAATCACCGAGAGGCATCACTGGGATTTTACTTGGCCCCTTCGTATTGTCTTTCAGATTACACGGTCTCTTTTTGGATCTTGTCCTTTTGTCATCTTGAGGTGATACCTTGCACTGCCAACTATGTTTTGGGTTATTGCCCGGGGTTAGAACAGGAAAACTAAATAAGGACCTTGAGTTAAACTGCATAATGTTAAGTCATCAATTGTTCTAAAAGTTTAAACTATTAGGAAATGGGCCCAACAATGAATATCAAGCTACCTAACACTTCCCCTCATATGCGATCCTGTCTCGCACGTAGAAAGACGAACAAACTTAACTAAACAGGTATACCAACACAAACATAATATAATGCACAATAACAAATATAACAAAAAAAACGAACGAGATTTAAACCAAGGACCTTCTGGAACCATAGCTCTGATACCATTTTAAATCACCATTATCCCAAAAGTTTAAGCTGTTAGTAAATGTACTCAACAATTTATATCAAGCTATCCAGTAGATGGGATGGGAGGATTGATTTTCCTAGAATCTCTCTCAGTCATGCTTCTTGGTTGTGCAGCACTTTCTTAAGAGTTCGCATTGCATACATGTGTGTGTGTAGGGATACATATAGAGAAATTTCAAACAAAATTTTCACCCAGATTGATATAACATGGGCAATTTTAAAAATTATAAGCAACCTTGGTGCAAGTCCTGTGTATCTTTAAGTCATTGTCACGAGGAAAATTTCTGCTAAGTGGAATTTAATTTTTATCTTGAAATGATATAGAAGTGGTTTTAAATTATGAGTTACCTTGATAGGCGTCTTTGCTTTCAGAGTGATTGGCACAAAGCGAGTGATCATTCTATAGATGGATTCTGTACAATATTTCTATTTGTATCAATTGCTATACTCTTTTTGACAGAAAAAATGAATCATGCTTTATGACCTAATGTTTGGGGAATTATATCAATTAACTTGTCAATTTTATGCTAAGATGGAGCATACCGGGCATTATTCTTTGTTTAGGACTAAAAGATGCAACTAATGTATATATTACTTGTTAACGAATGATTTGCTTATTGTAATAATAGAGACACTTTATAAATTATAGATTTTAGATCTCTTAAGGTTGACTCAAGTATGAACCTTTGTAAACCATGGTCCAATTTCCGTTAATAACAATCACAAAGATCCCTTAACTACAAGAAAAGGGTTTTACTAAAGTAAGATTTCCTACTTGTCACTGTAGTGGTTGATACCAAATATGATATTTTAAGTTTGCCTCATGGTGACTATCTAAGTAGCACGGACATGGATATGCAATACGATATGAACACGTCGATTTTCAAAAGATGTAGGATACGAAACGCCTAAAAAACTTTAGAAATTAATATTTTTATATATTTATTATGTGGTAAATATATAAATAATTTATTAAGTGGTAATTGAAAATATACAACATATCCCTAATAAAGTTAAAAAATTATATATTTCATCTTATAAATATTCGAAAACATATTTAGTGTGTATACTTTGCGTTTCGAAGAATGCAAAGCAATGTTACTATGAAAAATTTTATCACATAGAATGTATTCAAAGAGTTCAAGAAATGCTATTAAAGTGTTTGTTAAGTGTCGAAAAAGTGTAGACTATTATAAATTTAATTTTTCTAATTAAGATACATCTAAAAAGTGTTGGACACGAATTATGGAGTGTCTGAAGAGTATTCAAGAAATATCATGTCCGACACGGCACGCCCCATTCGGAGAAGTGTCTGTGCTTTTTAGGTGACTATGGACTTAATTCGAACAAAAAAATATATTTAAAAGTTTCTTAACCCAATGTTTCGTTCTTTTAAGTGGTACTTTAATGGTGTAAAAATGATGTGTCCTTCAATTTAAAGGGGTTTTTCAAGTACATATGACAACGACTCAAGTGAACTATTGACTTAATATATTGAATAAAAAATCTAACGGCACGGTCTAAAAACTTATGTTTAAGTTATTAGTAGTGACCTACAAGTTTCTTTACATATTAAATTTATTTTTTATCTTCCACTGATGGGAATTGGGGTATTAATCTCACTCATATGTTGCTGAAAACTTTTGTCATTCTTTCAGGCTAATATGCCTTTTGGCATCTTAGTACTGCAGAGAGCTTTCCAAAGGAACATAATTATTTGTGATTTCAACATAAAAGCAGTTTCTGTAAAAACAGCATGGATGAGACTTTGACATTCAGCTTCTTTGTGAGTCATGTTTTGGTTACTACCATATGAGTTTGACTAATTTAGTTATTGGTTACCTTGTGTGGTTATTTCATTTGTTTTGGATGTGTAAATGTGTAGTCTCTAAATGTCCATGTCGTTATGAAATCATTCTTTTGTAGAGGTGTTTCAGTTGACTACCATGTTAAATTCATCATGTTAGACCTAGGGTAGACTACAATGAGGGTATTTGTTAAAAAATTATTTTTTAGCTTTTAGCTTATAGTTCAACCAAAAGTTAGAAAATAATCCAAATAGGTGCGTTTATAGTTTTTTTTTTTTTTTTTAATTCTGATTCTAAATCAACAAACAAAAATTCTACTAACGGGAAATACTATATTTGTAACTTCTGTTTGAAATTATAATAACATATTTTCAGTTATATTCTATAAGTGCATAATATCAGTTACACCAAATACAATCAATGGCATGTGCTTCATAGTTTTTTTTTTTTTTTTGACGAAGTTATTCTATTTGTAGCCAATCGAAAGCTGTTTGTCTACTGACAGGAAATACTACAATGTCATGTCAGCCCATTTCCTTTTGAAACATAATTGCCACCACCGCCATTTGTGGATGCATCTCATGTTACTTACAAGTTCTTTGTTTTCATTTGTTGCAGGAATTGCTGGCTAGGAGCAGACCAGATATCAGTATGTTTTAGAAGGTGAAGAAATTTGGTGTAGCTGGTGAACTGTGAATTCTGCGCCCTCCCTCGTGAATATCTCGGTTAAAAAGGTTGAAAGTAAATTCTTTATCTTATCTAGAGCTAACCGGAGTGCCTGTTTTGAAGAACTAAGTTAATTATAGAAGTTACGTGAGATTTTGTGTTACGGATTGGGTTTTTGAGCTGTCATTTTAGGGTTTTTTTTTGTTTTTGTGAGTGAGATGTAAAATCAGATTACGGCATATAGTCACAAATGTGTCGTGCATCTCTGGTGAGGCGGTGATACATCAAAAAAAAAAAAGGAAGAAAAAAAAGATAGACTATAATCTTGGATTTAATTTCTGGATTCCCGTTTCCTGCTGTAATGTTCTCTGCAAAGTTATGGGCAGGTGCTCGATCAAGTAATCCTTGTTTTTGTTTTCATTTTCTGTTGTTCCCTTAAATAGGGTTTTGTTTTTCCTCGGGTTGTACCGGAGGTGGTTGTGATTTACTAGTGTGAAACATTTTAGGGATACCCATCTAGGGTCCCCATGAATAAGTTGCCAAATTCTGATTCTTTTTGCATCTTGATCCGATGCTTTTAAAGTGTTCATCACAGTTTCATATTCTTCTTGTTCTTCCTACTGTTCAGCAGCTCATTTGACTATTCTGTCCTTTGATTGGTTGGTTCCAATATTCTGTTTGGCTAGTGGAAAACCAAAATCTGAGAACGCATCACAAATTTAGATCACATGTTTCTTATTGTTGTTAATCTGAATATTTCTTTCCACCGACACGGATGTGACCATGGCAAAGTCCATCCCATGCCTTTCGGTAACCCCATTTTTAGGTCATGTTTGAGAATTGAGAGATGTATAGATTTACGGCTCTCGCGGCCTGCACTGCAACCACGTTTTATCCTTAGATGTTTGGTCAATTGTTGTGTTGCAACGCCTTTCGATTTTGATTTCGATTTTGATTTGGGACTTGATCAAATTTATAATATTATCGATTAGTGGTTAAAAAAATTAATAATGTGTAGCATCTTAGATGAGTTTAATAATAATATTTTGTTGCGATAAGATAGTGGTAAAAAAAAAAATTATACCTTTTGAATAAGATGAGATAACTAGTATAATAAGATGGGTTCGGTGATATAAATGCTTCAGTTAAGAAAATCAAACGAAACAGTGATTTACAAGAAAAGTGAAGTAAAAAAAAATGAAAATAAAAGTTTTAGAAGATTTAATTTTTGTTACCTGTTTGGCTTGTAAGAATGTTAGTAGATAAATTATTTTATAATTTTTTTGTGATGTATAATCTTAAACTTTTTATAAGATTTGTTGTGGGAAAAAAATTCTGCAAAAAGCTGTTATAATAGATTTCACATTTTTATGAGGCAACTACATACGCATGCGGCATGCAAAAAAAAATTGTTATTATTTTCTTTTCTTTTTTTCAACACCAAAGAAGTAGTGTTGCTAATTCTACATTTTCGGGATTTGCAATCCCCTTGTATCCACTGCCTCTGTTTTTCTACGCCAAAATAGTAGTGTTGCTAATTGTAATTCAACATTTTCGGGATTAGCAATCCCCTTGGATTGTGAATCCACTCCCTCTAGCGAAACCAGCATCACTAGGACAAGAATTAGCATTTATGCTGGGCCCGGGCCAATCCCTTATTCCGGTTATTAACAATTTCAATAAATTATGGGCCTCGTCCAATTCCTTATTCCTGTTATTATTTATTAACGATTTCAATCGGTTATTGACAATTTCAATAAATGCTGAGCCAGGTCCAATCCCTTATTCCGGTTATTAACGATTTTAATTTGTTCTTCGACAGAAAATGAAATCATCCTAAAAATGCTGGGCCTGGTGTAAATCTCATGGCTGTCAGGAAAAACGGTTCAGATTGGATTTGAAAAAAAAAGAACGCAAAAAATTGGTCATTTCCAAAATTTGCCTCTTAAACTTTAGGAATGTTCATGTTTTGATTTGATTTGATAGTACATATCATGAAATTGATTCGATCTGAACTGATCCGATAAAGAATGGTTCGATTCCAATTTAGAACCGAAGTTTTAAAGATAATTTTATGTTACAAAAATTATTTATTTATTTATTTTCTATTAAGTTTTTATTTATATTATTTACTTTATATTTTATTTTATCACTTGTTTTATATTTTTACAAAAAGAGATTTTTATTTTTATTAATTATGAATTATATTTTATTATTTTTTTATCTATTACAAATAGTTTATGAATTATATAATAATATGATGTTATGAGAAAAAAAATAAATAGTATTTTTTAAAATTTTCTTTATAAATAATATTAATAAATAACGGATTAGTTTAGTTCCAAACGATTTTTTGAAACTTAATCCGTGATTCGAACCATAAAGAATGGTTCCTAATTATTTAGAGTCGGAACCAAACTGTTTATAAAAAAAAAATTGAACCAAATCATACAATTTAAATCAATTTGGATCAATTTAACAATTTTAACAATTTTTTAATCACCTCTAATAAAATTGGTAATCACCCGTTTGTTGATGTGAGACTTGGATTAATAACTCTCCACACGGAGGATTAGAAATTCAAGATCTGAGGGACCATTAGACCTTGATTGGTAATTTTGGCTTTTGCCTAAAAATATCAAAAAAGCAATGTTCTTCGTTCGGCAAAAAAGAAAAAAAAAATTAAAAATTAAAAACTCAAATTAAAACTATAACTCTCAAAATATTCTAATCGAACTCTCACCATTTTTAAAATATAATAATATTCATCTTATTAATAACTTATTTACTACCACTCCCAACTGCATATAATTGTTAATATTAAATATATAGAAAAATAAAATTATCTACTTTAAACAAAAAATAAAAAGGTTAATTTTTTACCCAAACAATCAATTTTAAAAAATCTAATTTAAAAGTTAAGTTACTAAACAATTTACTTTGAATTCAATTTAATCTTTTAACTAAAAAAAAAAGAGGAAGAAGCTAGTATCTTCATATACATGATACAAATAAATGAATAATAGTATTAATATACATGATCTTATCAATTATTCCACGATTTAAAAAAATGTGCAGTTCATGGTATTTACTTATTTTTTGAATCCCTTCTAATTTCATCTCACACAACTAACATGACTGTTCCCTTCACCGGTAACCACACCTCACTCTCTATTTCAAATATTGGTACAATTTCTTTATCATCTCGTTCTAACAATATTCTTCATCTCAATAAAGCTATGTTAGTGTTCCTAAAGTTGTTATCCTACTCCTTATGAGGAATAACGGATCGATTAACTATTTTTATTTAACTTTCAATAAATTAAGAATAATGCTCAGACCTCTCTCGCCGTAAAGGCTTAAAAGTTATAAATACTACAACAAATAAAAACTAACAACTAACAGAGTTGATGAATTTAGGAGCAGAGCTTAAATTTTTGTTCAGACGGAGCGTATAATTGTATTTTTTAATTTAATAATAATAAAAATAATTAAATTAAAGTGTCAGCAAAAAGTTCTCTTAAAATCTTTCTCCAAAAGTTAAAATTTAATAACAAGGCATATTATTAAATATACAATCACAATCATCAAATTATAAATTCAAATAAAATTTTCACAAAAATTTTACAAAAATTTATACAATCATAATTAGGATTCACAAAAATTATAGTAAAAAATATACAATCAGAAAATTAGTTAATAAAACTAGAATAGACTAAGACAATATATACTCGTCTAATTGATACTGATTTAAAAACATTCACAACGTAAATCAATATTTTACTTGAGTTTAAACTTTTAAGCTGCGTTGTTAGGCTCTTTATTCAAGTTATTGGGTCAATGATCCACTTGGGTCGTTACAAATGCTATCAGAACCAACATTAATTCTCATGTAAAGCTCTGTGGCGGTGTGGATAGAAGAGTAGAGTCTCTAGAGAGAGGTAGAGACCCAAATATTGTATACCTTATGCATGCTTATGGGCTACTTTGTGTTTGTTAATGAACTACTATCCACGTCCCAATTAGAAAAATAACTTAGATCACGCGACGAGGATACCACGTATTTGAGTAGGAGATATTGTAATACCCTGTTTCACATCGATGAGAGATAAAAATTAAGTCTGATATATAATAAAACTTGTAAGTTACTACTAATAATTTGAACGTAAGTTTTTGAACCACGTTTTTAAGTTATTTATTCAAATTATTGGGCCAATGGTTCATTTGAGTTGTTACATTACCATTAATAGATAACAAAAAGACAAAAAAGGAGAAATCTTATAATTTAAGAAAACAAACTTTAAATTTAAGAAGAGAAAAATTAGAAATTATTAATTTTTTTGAAAATAAAAATAAAAATTGACAAAAATCCAGTGGGGACATTGGTCCCGTATGCCCTATGTAGCTCCACCCATGAATTGAATCAATATAACTAAAAATATAAAATATGAGAAATATAGATATAAAATAATGGATAAAATATAATATTTCTATGTTTAAGTCTTACTATATTTTCTAAATATAAATTTTATACCGTCTATTCATTTTTTTAAAAACATTTATTTTATGTATTGAAGGTGGAGCGAGAAAAACAGGCCAGAAAAACAAAAATATGGTCCCACCTTGTTTGTTATCTGTTATCGAGGCTAAGAAAAATTGATAAGACAAGAACATGCGGAAATGGGTGAGTGTGAGAAATTGCCATCCATGCTGTCTGAAGTGGTTATTGGCTGTCCCAAGGGCGCGACCACGTGGTGTTCCAAGCCCTTAGAAGCCACACGATGATATTAGGTTCACCCTTGAAAGAGGGGTTCAACATAATTATGTAACTTCCAATTTTTTCTCTCTTTCTCTCTCTCTCTCTCTCTCTCTCTGGCTCTCGAGCATGCCTGAGCGAAGACTCATGACCTGCAAAGCATGCGGTACTGAAAGTAGCAAGAGACACAAAAGTTCCCTATGTTTGAATTCAATTTATTAGAAACATGATGGAGATACCTTAAAGAGTGACAATTTTGCCACACCCATTTGCCCTTTTTTCCTACTTTATTGATCATTTGAACTTTTAACTTTGAACTTTGTAACGTCAAATGAGGAGGTTAAAGCCGGATGTAAAAAGGGATTGAACCATTGCCTTTCTAACCTTTTGATTCCCCAGCAAGTTGGATGCCATCAATCCATCTCAGCTTTAACGGGCTGTAAATATCTTATGTTCTCGCTTTATGCAGCAGCCTAGAGTTGTTGATGGAGAAGAAGAACTAATGGAATGAGCAATAATCGGACTGTCTATATTTCAATACGTGTGCATTGATATGATGATCAATAATGATCCCCAGCTAATACAAAAACAAATGGACGACATGAATGCTAACCAATGTAATGATATGGTGTTTTGAGAGGCTTGATTGTCAAGTTTGGTAAGCTTAAATAATTGTAAATTTGCACAACAGGAAATTCGAATAAAACACCTCCACTATCAAGCACACTTCATTACCAATGCCCAAACCTGTGTCCGAGCTCCTTGAATTTGCAGGCACTTGATGAGTTCAATAGTTCTTGAGTTCCTTACACTGCCTTGGAGAAGCTAACAAGTTGATTGAGGAGGTTGTTGATTGAGGCAACCTCTAACACTCAAGTCAGAAAGCAACTCGACCAAGCCAACGAGCTTAGGAAAGAATCTATGTACTGTCATGTTTAGAAGGATAGAAGATGGAGAGAGAGCTTCAAAGTAATACGAAGAACCAAAAAGAGGCATCGGGTTCATATCTTGGGATCTTTCCTCGGTTGATTCGGAGCTGGGGAAAAAGAACTTACGGCACTGGTTGGTTGGATCTGCGCCAATTACACCAGTGAGTAACTATGCTCACATATGAGGACTTTGTGCGCATCTAAGGCCGAAATGAAGCCGTCTTCTGGCCAGGGGTCCTTCTCGGGCCCATGTACTCCATCTACGAAACCAGCCGTGCCTTTCGGATCACCCATGAAATACAGTCCAGTCCAGCAAAACAAATTTTGTAAGGAAAAGCTTCCAGCTATCTTGCGAGCGATGCTTAAACTGGTTTGTGCACAATTCAATAGTCATCATGCTAGATCTTATAAGAAGATAATAGCAGACACGTCGGAGCAAGGAACTCACATGACAATACCGGAGATGACTTTAGATCGGAGGAGGATTGATGTGGCAGAATGAACTTTGGGTGGGGTATTTTTGAGCTAATTCTTAAGTCATTCTTTGGCTGAAGCCTGATATCAAAGAATGCTAAGTCCGTTCCGAACAGACAAAGGAAAATGAAGAAATTTGTGCTCACCTATCGGCTAGTTGTGCTTTCCTATCGGCAAATGCATTAAGGTAAGAAATTTTCTTATGATCTCACAATGTCAACATGAATACTAGTTTCCAGACAAAGCAAACTTGACAACTTTCATACCCTACCTCCCAAACCAAATGTAATAAAGTTAATAAGAGAATAATTTGAATCATGTGTAAACCAAATGTAATCCTTTTCTCTTTTTTTTTTGGGAAGCACAACAGAACTGAGAGCAGGTAGGAAAAATACTTCTTTAGCTCAGAAGCATTTTCCCATTATAGAACAGCGGTTGTTTCAGTAGAAGTTTCAACCATTGCCTGTCTGAATTACAGTACACTTTATATTAGATAATATGGATCACACCATGATTTTTTCTTTCAAATAGAGAGGGAGAAAAAGTAACACCAGTCAATGATTCACTCACCAATTTGTTTGTTTGTTTTTTTTTTGTCTTTAACGCGATGATTCAATCACCTATCAAAAAATCAGAAGGATGATTCTTTAGAACTTCAGAATTTCACCCACCATTTTTTTCTAAAAAAGTTGATTTACTCACCTACCAACTTCAAAATAAGAGCATGATGATTAGAGTATCCGAAATTGTTAGACCACGATAAATCAAATCAAATTAAACATTATGTCCCACATAATTGGGGTTAGCTAAGTGAATATTTTTCCCCCTCCATTATGATCTATCAAGAGTTATATGTTAGTTAACGAATCGATATTATCTGCTTCATGTTTCATTCTTTATTTCGTGCATCTCTAGAATTGCTTCAAATATTTGAAGTAGGAATGTGACACAAATCTAAGTTTGAAGATAGCATACTTCAGAAAGCATCTCCTTTTCTTGATCTTATTGGCTAAGGGATTACATTTACTAAACACAATCTAGATACACATACAAAGGCAGAGAGATGCTAGATGTAGGGCAGCATAGTGCACAAAGCTCTGCGTACACAGGTCAAAGAGGGAGCGGACCATGATAAGTCTATGCAGTGTTACCCTCGCATTCGCAGTAAGATGCAAGATACTTGCATAAAATAACTAAGAGTTGCTTACAATAAAGCCTGAAAAACACAAACATAAAAAGGGAAGAAAAAAAAGAGAGTTCTTACCAGTAATCTGGACTATCCTCCTTACACATTCAGAGTCAGACACTTCACTACTCACTTGACTCGCTGTAAAATTAGAGCCTGGATTATCCAATACAAATCACCCTCTTTATCTGCAGAATCAGAGTAAAGAACTACTCAGAAGAACGCCCTACTCCCATAAAACACTCTCGGGCTTCGGCCGTCGTCCTTCGGTGCCTCTACTTTATCATTCGAACCCAAATCGGCGGATGATCCATTGTCCATGTCCAAAGGAAGCTTCATCTTTGCCAGTGATTCGGTGAATTCCTGCATGCTCTTCATGTACATATCAACAATCTCTTGCTGCACCACCTCTTTTTTGGGCTCGATTTTCTCCTTCAGAGACGAAGGACCATCTGGATTCAGAGGTTTAGAAGCTCCTGGACCGTCAGGAGGCAGTTGCGAGCTCGCCGGAATCGACAGAGGAGGGGAGGCAGTGGTCGAAACACTGCCTTCTCCGATATCGACATTGCCATTTTCGGTTGTGCCCAAGCTCTTTGTGCTCGTGGACTCCAAATTGGGGCACGGCATTCCAAAATACTCCGAAACCATCATCTCATTTTCGTTAACAAGCTTTGGGTCTGGGAATTCAATCTTATCGAGCTCATTGGAGACAGAAACGGGCAGCTCTGAATCCTCCCCAGAGAGATTCACAGCTGCGGAGGAGCGCGGCGTAGAGATTTCTAAGATTTCCGGAGAAGCTCCGGTGTAGGAGAGGGTCAATTGGACAAAACCGGCCGGAGAATGGAATAAATCGCTAGAGGAAAGGGAAAATTCTCGCGAAAACTTCCCATTCCAAGTGACGATTTCAGAGAGAGGAACCAAAGCGAATCCCAACAACTGATCTTCAAGGTAATTCCTAACCCTACTCAGCATCCACACCTCGCATTTCAGCGACGAATCGATTGATCGGACGTTGAGTCGGAGAGTCTCGTTAAAAATCGGATTCTTCCCCCCGCCATTAACGATCTGAGTCGAAACAGTCGTGTCGGGATCGCTCGTCAAGTAGATCTTGGCGTAGACATCTTGCTTGTGGTATATGCATATGTTGTGGATGTCCCTTGCTTGGTGAATGTAAACCTCGAGAATCCCAATCGACCCTTCTTGCTTTCTCGGCACAGAATCATTCGTTTGAACCCTAGATTCCTTTGGTAGATCACCAGTCTTCTCAATTATGGAATTGGGTTCTGATTGTTGAGATTCCATAACACTTATTAGAGCTTGATTAGAGGTTGGAAGTAAGAACAGAGCTGAAATTGAAGATTGAACTGTCTCTTCAACCTCAAAGCAAAAGTAGTGGTTGCACATTGAAAACATTGATAGCGCAGAACCTAACCTTATTAAATAGTTAAAAACCTAGCTCAAAAAAGTACCTGCTGAATGTAGGATACTAGCAAAGGCATTTGTAAGCTAATGACATTTACTTAATTTTTTATTAGGGTTATTGGTTAAAAATGTTAAATAAATTAACTGTTTAGTAAAAAAGTTAAAAAGTTAAAAAATTAAATTAAAATATAAATTTTTAGAATATTTAAATTAAACTCATATTATTTGTAAAATACAATAATACTTCTTATTTATAACTTAGCTTGTACTTGGACTAATTTTTTTATAAATTTTTTAATTTTTTAACTTTTTTATATAAAAAAATAAATATAAAAAGATGTAAGAAAAGCTAATTTAGGCTAAACCAGTGAACTTTTAAAAAAGTTTTTAAGTAAAAAAACTTTTTTAAAAAGTTATGCCAAATATAGGCTTATTTACTATCAATACTAACTATATATAATTATTAATATTAAATATATAAAATAGTAAAAATGTCGATTTTAAACAATAAGTAAAAAAATTAACTTTTTACCCAAATAATTAATTTCAAAAAAACTAATTTAAAAGCTAAATTATTAAATAACTTATTTTTAACTCAATTTAACTTTTTAACAAAAAAAATATATAAAAAAATTTTAATTTTTAAGTGAGTTATCAATTAGACCATTATCCTTTTCCTTAAATTAAGGATGCAACTTCTTTCTAGTCCCATTTCCGGTCCCATGTGGACTCTAGTCCCATTTTGGGTCCCATGTGGACTGAACCAGTACAATTTGGTTATTTTGGGGTTTAAAATAGGCACAATTTGATAATTTGAGCTACCATTTTATTATTCACTGTGCAAAATAATTATGCAAAAAATTAAATTAATTAAATATTTTAAAAAAATTAACAGTAAAATTTAGACACCGTTCATTTATTTTAACAAAAATATAATTTCCTCAACACACTTATTGATATTAAATTAATTTAATTTTTTTACATAATTTATCTACGTATTAAGAATAATAAAATAAATAATTTTAATTATCAAAATAAATCTATTTTAAATCCAAAATAAACCAAACTGGATAGGTTCAATCCAGCTGGAGATAAGCTGTTTTCTAGATTAAAATAGTATAAATTTTTTTATGTGAAAATAAAATGCCGGATACTATATAACTCTAATCAATCTTGAGACTAACTTAAGCTTCGATTAGCAACTAGTTTAAAATTTAATTTAATTTTTTTTTTATTTTTATTTAAAAAATTAAATTAAATTAAATTTAAAATAAGTTTGTTTGATAATATAACTTTTAAGCTAACTTTTAAAGTTGTTTATTTGAGTAAAAAATTAACTTTTATACTTTTTGTTTTAAGTTGATGATTTTATCCTTTTATGTATTTTATATTAACAATTATATATAGTTGATAATGGTAGTAAATAAGTTATGAATAAAATGTATTATTATATTTTAAAAATAATAAGAATTAAAATAAAATATTATAGAAATTTATATTTTAATTTAACTTTTTAACTTTTTTTTACCAAATAAATAATTTTAATTTTTTTACGTTTTTAACAAAAACAAAAAAAAGCCAAGAAAACACGTTGCCGCCCTAATCTTTAAATCGTTACAAAAATTAAAACTAGTGCCTTGAGACTCAAAAAAACTACGTTGTCAAACTCAAAAGAATTATTCCTGGCTCTTCTCTTCATTGCTCCAAAGTAATTAATTTCATCCATACATTTATGTAAATTTTACATAAAAATAATAATAAAATTTATACAAATATATAGTACAAATTATAATGGAGTAATGCTGGGAGGGGCAACATGTAAAATTCGGTACCTAGAATTTCGATAGAAAAATAAAATTAGTTATCCGATACTCTAAAAATGTAATTCCTAATAAAATTTTATAAATAGAAATTAAATTAAGAATTTATCACAAAATTCGTTAAGATTCGATAAACGTCAAAATTAAAAACTTATAGTTCAAAAAATCTAGTTGAAATTCTAATAACACAATAATTCATAAATTAACATTAAAAATCTATATTAAATTTTCAAAAATTTGGCGAACACAAAGTTTTACATCAAAATTTAGATGGAACAAAATTAATTCTTCAAATGGACACGTGCCCACCACGTGTCCAAAGGAATTAGTGAGTAATAATCTTTTTCGGTGGCCGACTATCAGATTTGCCGCTTGAGAAATCGGTTAGTATAAATGCTTAGATTAAGCTTCAATTTCCATTGTGAACCTCAGTGTGGGAGTATGAGAATAGTTATAGGACCCGTTTGGTATATTTTGTTTATTTGTTTATTTTATTTATAAATTTACTAATTTGATATTTTTATTTATTTTTTACTTATTTTTGTTTGTTTTGAATTTTTTTTATATTTTGATCAAAATATTTTATTTTTTCGACTAGTTTCAACGAGAGAAGTCTAAAAAGTATAAAAATTTGACTAAATAATGAAAAAAATTCACTAAAAATAAAAAAATTAATTTCGTCAACTTAATCAAACTTACTTATAAGCAAATTAGCCGCGAAGGGCCTATAATATATATTATATGCTTATATACATATACATATATTATATGGTTAATATAAAGCTTTTCTCTTTTATCTTCCCCGTCCAAACCGTTCGGCCAATAGCCGCGACACCATTCATCATCGCCGACCGATCAACTGCCACCGTTCTGGTACTCCACCATCTCCGGCAACCTCATTGGCGCTGTCACCGGCCACCGCCGTCCACTTCTTGCGTGTCTTCTCTCCTCTCTCTCGATAATTCTCTCTCCCTGTCTCTCTCTCTTCATTATCCTCTTTGCATGGGGATGTCACCACCACTGGCCACTACAGCCACCACTAGAGCCACTACCCACCATCACCAGAGCCGCTACACATCACTCCTGAGATCACCGAACCACCACCACTGACCATAGCCCCCACCACCTTTAATACATTATTTCGTTATATAAAAACGAACATTGCCACCACCTCTCTATCACCGGCGTTTACTACTTTTGACGCCCTACTACCGCTAGTAAATGGCTCAGATTGTCAAAAAACGACTCTAAAAGACCTGAACTAGAAAATTTATCCTTT
Source organism: Heliamphora exappendiculata (assembly GCA_034768845.1). Taxonomy (NCBI): domain Eukaryota; kingdom Viridiplantae; phylum Streptophyta; class Magnoliopsida; order Ericales; family Sarraceniaceae; genus Heliamphora; species Heliamphora exappendiculata. The sequence continues at coordinate 5,939,124 of JAOTRH010000025.1, forward strand.
ACAGAAATTTTATTAAAAACTAGTTTTTCGGATCATTTTTAGACAACTATAACCGCTACCTCGGATTTCTGTTTCGACCAGCGTAAGTATGAATAGACTTACTTTCATCTACGAGTAGCCATAAACAGCCGTCAAAACTGACGTTCAAATTGCCAACGAAACTGCTGAAGTTTGACGGAAAAACTAAACTAGTTCTTCTGATCTTCTCTCACCACGAACAGTGCGTTACCACTGTTGTGGTTGCATGCATACGTTTTTATAATAACATGAATGATTTTAGTTCGTAATTTAATTAATTAATATTGTACTTGTTTAATATTTTATTAGTTTACTAAAATTAATATTTTGTTACAATTTGACAAGATTTTTATTTATTATGAATTAATGAAATTTTTATAAAGATTATATATGTTTTTATTTAAAAGTTAAATATTTTAAAAATAAAGATTTTGAATAACATGAAATAAGAATAAGTTTCTATAAACAAAAATTGACATTTAAAGAAAACAAGTATTCTTACATAATTTGATATTCACATAAAAATTAGAGTATTGAATAAAAAAGAAATTTTGGGAAAAGCCTTGGTTTTAGCTTAAAATAAGAAAATGAGATTTGTTTTATACAAAATTAAACTATATTATGAAGTTTTTTACTAAAATTTGTATTTTTTGTACATTATGAGGTTAATTAGTTTTAAGTAAATTTTTTTATAGAAAATTAGATTTTAAATCAGAAACTTAGGACAGAGTGACTTTTTTCATTGAATTTCGATACGACTAAAGATTTATTGAATAGATTAACGCAATTAGTAGAGTTTCACTAAAATTAGTACTTATGTATTTGTCTAGATTTGGGTATGTTCGGACAAAATTGATTGAACAAATTCCTGCTAAAACTGAGTTTCAATGTTTGTTACTTGAGCTTTCGTGCTATGATTTGAATGCAAAGCCTTGTATTTTTTGCATAAAATGATGATTTTCGTACAATTTTTCTATTATGGATATATCTATGAAAAGTGTGTTTACATCTATTTTGTGAAAGATATGAATATCATATTTAAAGACTATTTTGAAAATGTATATATATATATATATATGATGATAAATTAAATGGTGTTAATTCGATTGTTGGGGTGTTGAACAGCGAAGTGTATAAGGATGGAATCACGGTTAGGTAATTACTGGTTATAATATCATAGCAAAAAAGATTGTAGGGTCGCTCCCTATATAATTCTGACATAGCCATGAACTTATCATTGTATGTAGGGTGCAATGCTTGTAATTCTGTTTATGAAATCTATTATGGCGCATTACCTTAAATCCTGTTTATAAAAACTGCTAAGGCGTAATGCTTGTAATTATGTTTATGAAAAATTATCATGGCTTAATGCCTGTAACATGCTATGAAAAGTGATGCTATTGCTTTTGACAAAAATAACCTGGCAATTTGTTTTTAAAAAGTTGATATTTCATGATGAATTTATAACTTTGATATATGTGTACTCACACTAACTATGCTAATGGATGTGTTCTTTAACACGTTAGGTGATATGTAAAATAAATTTTTTTTATTGGAATATGTCTATACTCTGCTCATAATTATTTCCACGCACGCTTAGTAAGCTCTTGAGGGTCATGTAATGAAATTTTTGAGAAATGTAAACAAGCTGTTTTTCTTTTATAAAAAATTATTTATCTCTAAATTCTTTATTTCTCATAAGTGAAAATAAAAAAAAAGAGCCTCGAAAGAATTTTGATTTACTGACTGATTACATACGCCTTTCTTGAAATTGGTCGGGACACAACAAAATAAAAAAATTAGTCAGTACATAAGATTAGGTGAGCTAAAAACTTAGGGACTGGCTTTGAGGTAATTGTTTACATGTTTATGTTTATTTTTTTGTGATTTGTTTATTATTTTTAAATTTTTAAATTTTTAAGAGAAAAATGTTAATCATCGGTCAATTGAGAGGTGAATAATTAATTAAAAAAAATTATATGTATATATATATATATATATATATATGTAAAATGTATTAATATATATATAAATAATAAATTTCACCTCTAAAGTCCTTTGTTCCTGTTAAACTATTAATCATTGCTATGGACTGTGATTTGCATGGTCTTTTTTAGATTAATCTGGTCTAGGCGAGTTAAAATTATAAATTTTTTATTGTCAAAATATGAAAAGATTTAATTTTTACTTTTTATATATTTTTTTGGTAAAATTTTTTATTCTTATGATCAAGATTTTTTTATATGATTTCTGTCATTGAGATGCTCTGAAATATTATTTTTTTACTAATTAAAAAATTCTAAAAAACAAGATAAACAAAATTCTTATTACTTTTTGTCCCAAAAGCCAAAACTCAAAAATAATTAGTAAAAAAGTGCTCAAATCTCAAAAGCCAAAACTCAAAA
>JAOTRH010000025.1:5941646-5986527 GCA_034768845.1 Heliamphora exappendiculata
GTAATAATAAAATTAATAAAAAGAATAGAATATATAATAATATTAATATTAATAATAGTATAGGAATACAAAATAATTAAAAAAAATAAGAATAAAAATAAGTATAAAAACATTATAGTAAAAATAGTAACTAGATGAATTTTAATTACAATTTTTTTAATTTTTGAAATTTTTAATTGAAATATGTCAGAAAAATAAAAATATTATTTAGAAAATTACAGATTTTAAGAAATAAAGATATATAGTTTACAACTAAAGTATTTTTCTTTGCTTTTAGGGAATATTTTTTTAATTTTTAGATTTTCTAAATAAGTGAAATTAAAACTAAAACATATTTAATTAAAATATAAAAAATTATAAACATGAAAGAATTCTAGAAAAATTAGAATTTTTTTAGATAGCTCAAACGAAATTTTAGTACTATTAAAATTATAAATTGATAGTACATTGGATGTTAGCCTGCTTGCACCGATAGATGTGCAAAATATAAAATAATTTCACGTGATTGATGGCAGTAACAATTATAGATGGAACCCTAACCATTTGTGTTAATATATAACAACGTTTTAAATAGGGATGATAATTATACATGTACCCGCTCCGCTCCTGCTTCCTCTTCTCATTTTTTCTCGTCCTGCATCCGATTAAATAAATTAAATATATTTAATATATAAATGTGCATATAAATTTTATTTTTTTAACAATATAATATAACTAAAATACAAAAATATTATACTTATTTTAATTTTTTTACTTGTATTTCTTATTTTTTTTTGTTTTTAATTATAGTTATTTATTAATATTATTATTTTAATATCTTATCATGTTATTATTATTATTATTAATTTTTTTAAAGTGAAAAATATATTTTTTGTTACGCCCCTACCCTCGCCCCGCCCCCGCCATTTTTCAATTATTTTTTTCTGATATTGTCCCGCTAATAAACGAGGTGGGGGTAGGGGAGTACATCCCACCCCAAACCCATCCTGTTGCCATCCTTAATTTTAAATGGTAAAAGATGTCAGCGTAATTTGTTCAAAAGTCATGAGTTAATTGTGTTTGATAAAAATTTTAAGAGAGATTAGTGTAATTTATCCTAACTTATATTATATACATCTATTTTTTTTATAATATTTATGTTTTAAAAATTTATTCATCAAAATTTATCAAATTAGATATATATTGAATATAAAATTATATAAAAATAAATTAAAAAATTTATAATAATTTTTTCTCTAACTTAAAGCACTTTTGACTTAAAGCCATTTTAAGTCAAATCTTTTACTTTATTATTTTTTAGCTTAAGGTGACACAGTTTACTAAACAAACTTTTTATTTATTTGACGTATAACGATTTTAAACAAAAAAATCTAACTAATTACCAAATAAGTCCTTCAATAAATTCGTTCGACACTTCGAGAGAAGAGGAAAGCATTAGGCCCTGGCAACTTGGGTTTTTATTTTATTTTTTGACTAAAAATGTAAAAAGGTGAACCTTATTCATTTGGTAAAAAAATAAAAAAATAAAAAAATAAAAAAATCAAATTAAAGCACAAATTCTCAAAATATTCAAATTAAACTCTTAACACTTTTAAAATACAATAATATCCTTATTTATAACTTATTTACTATAACCACTAACTACATATTATTGTTAATATTAAATATATAAATGAGTAAAAATATCAACATTTATAAAAAAAGTAAAAAAGTTAATTTTTTACCAAAACAAATAACTTCAAAAAAACTAGCTTAAAACTAAGTTACTAAATAACTTACTTTAAACTCAATTTAGCTTTTTGACTAAAAATAAAAAAAAATAAAAAAATAAAATTTTAAACTAATTACCAATCGAACCCTTAATATTTGTATAACTACAATATAACTATGAAATTATTCCCCAAAAAAAGTAAATGTTGATGAGAGTGTACAAGATTATATCAAAAAATTAATAAAATGGTACTATTTTGGGCGAAAGGAAAAATGATTTTTAACTACCCAAAAAAAATAATTTTTTTTTCGACTGTAGCACTGCCGTCACAAAAAAGTTTGTCAATTGTGACCAGAGGATTTTCTCGTCACAAAACTAAACCGTTTGTGCCTAATACGTGCCGTCGCAAAAACGGTTCAGTCGATCACAATAAGATTTTTATTATGGCGGTTGTCCAGACTAGCAAATAATTTACTTTTGGCAACCATGTTTACGCTGTCGTTAATGCTTGGTCGCCGCAGGTTTTTTATTAAGCCTGCAGTACGCGCCTAATAACAGTTTTTTGCAACAAAAATGTTCCTATTACCAATAATTTGGTCGCAAAAAGGTTTTTTGTTTTATAAGACGGTCATTTGCATCGCAAATGTGAGCTTTTTACGATGGCACAAAACCATTTTTGTTTGTCTATTCTAATATTCATAACTTGTCAAAACAAACATTGAGTAATTTAATAATATGAGCTTTCGCAAAATGGTTTTTTTTTTGTATGAGACGGTCATTTGCATCGCAAATGTGAGCTTTTTGCGATGGCACAAAACTATTTTTATTTGTCTATTCTAATTTTCATAATCTGTCAAAACAAATATCGAGTGATTTACTAATATGAGCTTTTGTAAAAAGGTTTTTTTTTTATAAAACGGTCATTTGCATCGCAAATGTGAGCTTTTTGCGATGGCACAAAACCATTTTCGTTCGTCTATTCTAATCTTCATAATCTGTCAAAACAAACATCGAGTGATTTACTAATATGAGTTTTCGCAAAAAGGTTTTTTTTTTTTAATGAGATGGTCATTTGCATTGCAAATGTGTGCTTTTTGCAACGGCACAAAGCCATTTTCGTTCGTCTATTCTAATCTTATTAATTTGTCAAAACAGTGATTTACTAACATGATCTTTTGCAATGAACCATATGTTGGTTAAGCTTCTCATGAATTTTTATAATTCATCGTCTCACCCTATTTTCTATTTTTCATTTTTTAAAAGTTTTCTCCAAAAATAAGAAAGTTTCTCTCTAACGATTACAATAATGCACCAACCACCCACATGAAAAAAGAAGAACAGAGCTAAAATTAAAGAAGGAAAGGCATTGTATGATTGATAAGTTTTTTTAGGGCTGGCAAAGACATTTTATTACTTGTCCTTGTCCATCTTAGCTGTTTGATTAGCACTATAATTATAGAGCACAGCCGACTTCATATTTTTAACTGGGTAGTTTAGTCTTGTCTGTTAAATGAATTTTAACTTTTTTTTATTTGTTATTTTTTTAAATCAACACTCAAAAAAGTACTTTTAACTAAATAATTTTTTTATTTATTTAACTTATTAAAGTTTTAAAGAACAAAAGTCTGTTAAAAATATTAAATTCAATTGGCATCATTGGCATTCAATTGGATTTAATATCAGAATTCAATTGCCAATTCAATTATAGTGCAACCTCCATGAGAGAAATTCTATATGTTTTGGTATTCTGCAGAGGCATGGCATGAGGTATGTGCAGAGGTAAATGTAGAGAAATAAAATACAGAGAAAGAAAGACCAAGTTACAATTACAAAGTGTGACAGAGAGAAAGACAGACGGGGTGCGTTCGAGTAGTTAATCTTTGGTGGTGTTCCAACGTTCGGGTCAACCGTTTTATCTAAAGAGAGTGACATCGGTAGAGAAACCTATAATACCTTTGATAGGTGATGAATCATTCTTAAAGAAATTGTGTTTGCAGGACTCAATTTGCATATTCTGTTTATGTTATTTCTGTAATTTTATTTTCTATAAATTTTATTTATTATAATATTTAAAAGTTAATAAACTTGTATTTTTTGAACCACCAATCATATTTTGTATTGCGATATATTTCTCCTAACAAAGTCTAATTTAAAATTGAATTGCCAAATGACACGTGTGTATTAGGTATTCGTGTACATCTTTTTTCTTTTTCTTTTTCACCGTTTCAAGAACATCACAATTGGCATGTATCTCTATTTAGAAGAGGAAGCTGTTGAGATTCGAACTCCAAACCGGTACATTTTAAATGAGGATACATTTTAGAAACTTTTCATCACCATAAATCGAAAAAAAAAATTACCAACAAATAAAGAAGTTGCCGTTTTAAAGGTTTTGCGACTTTCCTTCTTCATTTTTAGTAATTTTTTTTAAATTAGCCAAAATAATTATACTTTTTGGATTTTTTTTGTGAAGAATAAAAAAAATAACAATTGTAGACCGAAATTTTTAAAAAAATTAAAAGAGACAAAAAAAAGTTAACCAAAAAAAAATAAGAAAAATTAATGTTGAAATATTTTACTATAGAAATTAATATTTATTTTATCAAAAATATAAAATTAAAAAGAAAAATAAATTAATAAATTAAATTTTATGTTTTTATTTTACTTATTTTTGTATTTAGTAATTTTTTATTTTTTAATTAAAAATTTTTAAATAAAATTTTGTAATTAAAAAAAAACAAAAAACAAAGAAAACATGAGGTATAAGTGTGAAAACAAAGAAATCAAGAAGTGTAAGTGTGAAAATACTATTTTTTCATTCAAAAGTTAACGAAAAATTAACTTTTGGACTAAAGTGTTATAAAAATTAAAAAATAAATTGATACAGTGATATTTCAAAAAATAAATGAGGTAACAGTAATATAACCCTTAAATAAAAAAGGTATACCCTTATAAAAATTCTTACTTGATAATTTTTAAACAACGCCGTCAACCAAAATTTCTAGAGTATGATATCAAGCCATTTTGCTATAATGCCAGACCTCTCTAGTGTATTCAGGACGCCTCAAACGAGTTGTAGACGCTCTCTCCGAAGCTCTGCCTCTCGTCTCTCGTCTCTCGACCTCTGTCGATATTTAAAATGGCGATCAAACAAAAAACTTCCAAAACCAGCAACTTATATATTTACATCACCGACATCCCCTTTTGTCAGTAGTTTTCAATTCAACCGATATACTTATGTCTTCTTCTTTTTAGCCCTCTCTAACAAATCGGTCCTACTTAATAAAATAAGCAGCGATTCTATTCTTATTAGAATAGGATTATGATTACTCTTTAAGTTAAAACTCTTCCCATTGACGGATAGATTTCTACCTATTTTAAGCTCAGCTTCTGCCAAAGTATAGCTAAAATTTTATCCAAATTTAGGCAGAGATGTTGTCCGATCTTATATTATATAGAAAGACAAATTTCTACCTATTTTAAACGGTATGGTTTGATTCTTTTTTTTTTCTTTTTTAACAGTTTGATTCCAATTCCGAATAATTAGAAATTTTTTTCTTATGATTCAGTTCACATATTAAGCTTTAAAAAATCGTAGAAAACCAAACCAATTTGTTATCTGTTAATACTATTTATATTATGTATTATATATAAAGAAAATATTTTAAAAAAACTATTTATTTTATTTTACATCTTCTCTTTTTTGATTTTTTTATTATTTAATTTTTTATTTTTTCTCATAAGTCGACCCATGCTATGCATGGAACAGTTTAAACTCATATCAATCACAATAAAAACATGATAACATATAATAAAATTAATAACAAAAATATCATTTCAAAATGCAATGTATAAATTCGTGAACAAAACACTATATATACTCCCTACTCTAAATTTTTCAAAGCCTTGCCTTCAAAAGTAAGAATTTTCACAATTAATTTATTAATATTGAAAATATAAATGTAAAAATAAAAAAACAAATATATATCATCTATAGTGAGATTCGGAGTTTATTATATTCACTATGTAAAATAAAGTTAGTTTTAATTTTTTAAGCCAACCAATCTAACAATGATTTTGAATAATATAACAAAGAAGTTGTTCCAACAATTGACATTAAATATACATTAAATAATGAAGAAAATACAAAAAATTAAAAATGAGCAATAAATTAGCATTTAACATATAAGTGTTTGAAATCTAATAATGACGGAAAGTACTGTAATAGGGAGTTTGAAAACTATTGTGCAGCAAACAGGCTCAGAAGGTTGAAAAATATTCCAATGAAGCCAAGGTAGAACGGAGCGGCAGAACACATTAATAAGGCGATCATAGAATGTGCTAGGAACATGAGATTGCATGTCGGATTGCTAAAGTAGTTCTGAACAGACGCAGTGAACACAACATCGTACTTGATCAATAAGAGACCTTCAATTACATTGAGTTATGGACTATCAGAAGAAGCACGAACCAAGAAAAAGGTAAAACTTTCTTATTTACGCTTTTTTGGATGCGCAACTTATGTTTATATTAAGCCAAAGAACAGTAGCAAGCTTGATCCCAAGTTTCGAAAGTGTGTGCTTGTTGAATATGGTATCGATAGCTACAAGTATTGGAATGAGATCTAAAAATTAAGAAAACTGTTAAAAGTATGGACATACTGTTTAATGAGTCTATTTTGTTTTAAAATAGATAGTATTAAAAAGGTGAAACTGTAGTTGAGTCAGACTATATTGAGTTTGAGAGATTGTCTAGCAGAGTTTTGAAACCTCATGATGAGAACACACAGCCTATTCCATAGGCATAACCACATACTCCCACTCTCAGAAGGTCAACTAGAATTAGTAGGTCTACATTCGTTATTCACCTTTATTGCATTATCTGTTATTGTCTGTTAGTGGTGGGCCATAATACTTGAAGAAGCTTTACAGGTTGAGGCAAAGGGCGAGCAAGAGCATGCCATGGAATGTGAAATGAAGTCTCTATCATTAAATAAGACTTGGGACTTGGTACAATTGGCCTAGGAAAAGTCAGTATTGCAAAACAAGTAGGTTTACAGGCAGAAGGGAGAACCTGATAGAAGCAAGCGGTACAAGGCAAGATTAGTATTTAAGGGGTTTCACCAGAAGTAAGGGATAGACTATGCTAAGATATTTTCACCGGCTGTGAAAATTTATACCACTAGGACCGTACTGGGCAGTATACTATATAAGACTTGCATCCGGAGTAGCTAAATGTTAAGACAACAATATTTTATAGGGACTTAGAGAAGGAAATCTACATGCGCTAACCATAAGGTTACTCAGTCAAAAGGAAAAAGAAGATGGTCTGCAAAGTGAAGAAAAGTCTGTATGGGTTAAAATTGCCACTCAGGCAGTGGTACAAAAAGTTTGACAACTTTATGATAGATATAGAGTTCAACAAATGTCATGGAGAACACGTTGTTACATTAAGCAGTTTGCCATGTTGTACTAAATACTCATCTTGTATGAAGAGGACTTGCTGATTGCAAGATCAAACATGGATGAGATTTTAAGTTTCAAAGCACAGTTGTCTACGAAATTTGTTATGAAAGATTTTGGGGCATCCAAATGGATACTTGGTATGAATCAGTAGGGACAAAAAAGACAGAAAGCTGAAACTTTTATAGTCAGAATATGTTGAAAATGTCCTATAACGATTCAACATGAAAGATGCTAAGCCTATTAGTACAATTTTAGGAAGTCACTCCAGACTTTTAAAGGAACATAGAGTTATCATAGAGGAAAAGAAGAGCAATATGGCTAAGGTACCATACGCGTCAACCGTAGATAGCCTGATGTATGCTATGACCTGCACGAGACCAGACATTGCCTTTATAGTCGGAGTTGTAAGTAGATTCATGTCCAATCCGAGTAAGAAACACTAGAAAGCAATTAAGTGGATTATGAGGAATTTCAGAGGCACCACAGATTATGCTTTGTGTTACGATGGCTCGAGAATTCAGTTGCAAAATTTTGTGAATTCGAACCTAGCATGAGACATTAATAGATGGAAGAGTGCAACATGATATGCGTTTATCTTGGGTAGTACAACAATCAGTTGGGTATCCAAATTGTAGAAAATTGTAACAATTTCTACCATAGAGGTAGAATATGTAACAACCATAAGAGCGTGCAAGGAATTGACATGATTGAAAGATTTCTTGAAAGAGTTGGGTAAAAAAATAAGATAAATGTCAACCGTTTAGTGACAATCAAAGTGCTATACATCAAGTAAAGAACTCGACATTCTCTTCAAGGATCAAGCACATTGATATCAAGTATAATTTCATCCGGTCTCAATTTGAAGAGAGGTAGTTTGATCTGGAGAAGATTCACACAAATGAGAATCTGTAGACATGTTCACAAATGTGATGACAGTGGAGAAGTTGAAGGACTGTTCAGTTTCATTCGGTCTTCAAGCGTAGAAGACATGAGGATGGCTTATACTAGTTTCCTTGGTTGGTTTTGAGGCGACAGAGGTTTCTGGGTATCAGAATGCTTTGAGTGGATTTACTTCAAATAGGAGATTGTTGGAAGGTGAAGAAAATCCTTATCTAGGACAGACTGATTGAGCAGTTTGATAACTGATCAGTTTGATAACTGATCGATTGGTCTGCAACGATACCAAGAGCAGTCAATGCCAGATTGATAAACAGATCGACTGGGATCAATTGACTGATTGATTGGTCTGGGTATCGATTGATCGGTCTGTTCAGGACTACGACTTTTTAAAAGCTGCCAAGGGTTATGGCCGTAATGAGATTAGACCTAGTTTTCTCTTTGTTTTTGCCCCAAAAGTACTTTATTGTATTCTCTCAAAGTTTATTGTAAAAAATGTAAGCACGTGGACGTAAGCATATCTTGTTGAACCACGTAAATATGTGTGTTGCATTCTTGTGGTTGTGCTTCTTGTTTATTTTCTTTTTTTTTTGGCTTGTGTATAATTTAAGAGGCTTTTGGGTTTGAATTTATCATCAAGTTCAATCTCCAACAACTAGTTGTATTCTAATGTACATTGAAAAGTGTATTATGCGATTTTGGACCCTAAAAATAAATTTTAGATTGCATTTATACAAAAGGGAAATGAAAATATAAATACCCAAAAAATAACTTAAACATCTTTCAAATTTAGCTAAAAAAACCTAAATTGATAGTCATGATGAGTAATAGGGTGGAATGCAAGGTTGGTGAGAATCCAAAGTGAGAAGAGATAGTACAATGTTGATTTTGAAAGCCCACCCTACATCCTCACTTTTCTTATTTCTGTAAGTGTGGCAATCAAAAGCAATTAAATTTAGTTGCAAAGAAAGAACCACCACAGGGTTTAGAAACACCACCCATGTGTTTAATTTGTACCCCCACTTCACCTTTTTCTCTCCACCAGCTGCCTCCCCCGGCCCTACTGTTTTTCTCTCTTTCCTAATAAAACCCAGTATTTATACAACCCTCCACTGCATTAGCTCCCACCACACTGGTTCTCTCTGAAAATCCTCTGGGTCAGGTCAGTGTTTGAGCTATCATTCTTTGATTCTGCATTTAGGCCGTGATGATTCTTCATCTCGACTTCAATTTTAACGCCAATGGGTTAATGGGTTTATCTTTTCTAAAATTTGTGCTTCTTTAAAATTTATCTTTTGGATTTGTTTGATCTTGATCTTTTTCTTCAGCACATTTGATAATAGTACATTGTGTGGCTGTGCGCTTTTTGCTCTTTCGCATGCTTTTGTATGGGTTTTCTAGCCGTGAATCTTTATGAAAAGGGGATTCTGATATGGTTTTCCCAGAGGCATTTTGCTCCTGAGGGAATTCGGACAGTTGGCTGATGTTTCATAATTCCACTTTCATCCATCATTACGTCTTTTCTCTGGTTTTTTTTTTTCTCTATTTAGCCTTTTTTGTTTATTTATTTTTCTCTTTCTTCTTGGTTAATGACGAACACTTTTGATGAGTTGATGAGGCTATATATAGTGTTTCTTTTTAGTTTCCCATGGATGCTGATTCTGTTTGGGGCATTTGCAGAGATTCATTCTCTTAAAAGCTACTTTGTTAAAATCTGGTTTTCACCTTATTGTGGTAATAGGCTCATAAGTCATTATCTATAAGGAGTTTCGGGTTTTCTGATCACTTCTGGGGATGGCTTTGGGGAAACTTGGAAAATTCTCTCCATCATTATGTGAATTAATTCGGTTTTCAAAAAGAGTTTGGCTTGTCTCTAGTCCGGGTAAGGGCTTGAGCACTTCAAGTAACAAGATTGTGCCACCTCGGTATTTTTTGTAAATTAATGGTGTAGATTTGTTTGACGCCAACATTGAACCCAAAACCAAAAAATCCAACCCAAACAAAATGTTGTTTAGGTGATATGATAAACGGACAGGATGATCTACATTATTAATTTACAAAAAGCGCTGAGGTGGCGTAGGTTTATTGCTCAGACTGCACCATTCAATCCATATCCGGACTGGACAGAAGCCCAGCTCTTTCATAATAGGTTTGTGTTATTAGGCGGACATCTAATAATGATGGGTTTTGGTCCTTCCAGGAATTTGGAGAGTCCGGGCACCGGGGAAAAAAATAAAGCCAAATATTTGGGAAAAACAATGGAATTCACTGACATTTTCATGCTTAGCAGCACATTACTCCTTCTGTTCTCTCCATTAGCATCTTCTCAGACAGCTGCATCTCCAACATTAATCCCCACTCCAGCGCCAGCACCGGCACCAGAATTCGTGAACCTTACGGATTTACTCACTGTAGCTGGCCCATTCCACACCTTCCTCAATTACCTCAAGTCCACCAAAGTCATTCAAACCTTGCAAAACCAAGCCAACAATACTGAAGAAGGGATCACCCTCTTTGTACCAAAAGATGGATCCTTCTTATCTCTTAAAAAGTCCTTCCTATCCAACCTCACACAAGACCAGCTCAAGTCTCTCTGCCTCTTCCATGCCTTGCCGCACTACTATAGTCTAGCAGACTTTAAGAACCTCAGCCAATTAAGCCCCGTTAGTACCTTTGCCGGTGGGCAATACTCTCTCAATTTTACAGATAATTCTGGAACCGTGCACATAAGTTCTGGGTGGGCGAACACAAAAGTGAGCAGCAGCGTGCATTCAACTCATCCTGTTGCGATTTATCAGATTGATAAGGTCCTTCTTCCGGAAGCAATCTTTGGTACCGATATTCCTCCAACCCCTGCTCCGGCGCCGTCTCCTGATATTTCCCCTGCTGCGGATACCTCAGCTGCAAAAGATGGAAGCAGGTCATCTCCAACATCTTCACCAGCATCATCATCTTTTAAGATTGTGAGCTTGCGTGTTTGGAGTGAATTGGTTTTGGCGATTTCAGGCGGGTTGGTCTTGTTCTGGTGAGATTGAATCTATTGGGTATGTAATTTATATTAAGAGGGTACATTCATTTATTTACATTGATTTGAGCCATTTTTTTGCATTTTATTTGTTGTTCATATGAAGTATGAGAATGTGAGATGATCTGGTGTAATTACTCTCTTTATTCAAATGACCTTTTGCTTGCTTTGTTTATTTTTTTTTTGGGTAATTGCTTTATTTTTTTACTTTTGAACAATTATGTTCTTTTCCTCTTTTGTTTCTGTTAAGCCATGCCCAATTTTGTTAGTTTTCTTTTCTTCTTCTTCCTCCCCAAGGATCAATGTATATACTTCGTGTGCTGAAACCATGAAATTATTAATTTGTTAATATCCAATTCCTGGTAGCTGCACTCCACATCTTTCTACTTCAGATTGACGCCCGGTCGTAGGAATCTGAAAGGAACTGACCTCTTAAAGTGTTATCCGATATAGACTATGGAGCCACTATTTTTGCAAAATTTTGAATTCTCACTGCAAGTTATATGAAAAGGAGAACTATCTTTTATGATCTACCATGTTAGTAAGAGTCGTGTGACCAACTCAAAACACATTTAGCAAAAGTTCGTGGATGCTCAACCACACAACAAAAGGCAGTTTTTTTTTTTTTAATTCTTTTGTTTTATTTTTTCATCTCTGTGCTAACATTCATTCTTGATATTACAGTTCGAACTATAAGCATTGATTGTTAGGATTATAACAAACCCTGAGCATGATCTACAAGATATGACTGCTGAAAGTTAAAGAACATGTCGAGAACAAACACACAAAATACAAGATTTACATGATTCACCTAATTAGGACTACATCCATTACTGTTGCACTTGTTTCACTATGAAGAAGAACAATAATGAGCCACATAAAAAGTTAGACTAGAGTTGTTGTTTTGCTTTAGGATCCCATAATTACCCATCTCAAGATTGTAAGTACCAGCTGCACGCATTAGATATGCTCATGAGTTTTGCGCATCGGTTACCATAAACAACTTAAGACTCTCGTGAAAGGAGATGTTAACTGGCGAGGGCCATTGACACTTCAGAAATGCAACTAACAGGTAGCCATGAAACATGTGTGTTGTGAGAGAGTGCAATCACTCTGCTGCATTGACAAGTCCTTTTGATTCTGAATTCACATTTATGGACAGGGCCCCAGCATCACATATCTCCGAAACGTGAATATGGTTTTACAGCTCTTGCATTATTTTCTAACTGCAGTATATGAATATGGTGCTTTGGTGTTAATAGCTGGTATTGGCATTGCTCAAGAGGGTAATTGTTCAGCCAAAAACATTGGTCTCCTCAAAGTCATAAGACCATGTATGGGAGCTAATGTGTCTCTAATGCTAGAAGTCAAAAGAGTTGGTGATGATAAAGAGGAGACAGTGATCAAAGTCCTGATGCATGGTGGCCGTAACTATAATGATATTAAAGTAGCAAAATTCTTATTTTCGTTGGGCAAGTTTCAACCCACACAAAAGACAGATGTCAACATGAGCCAAGTTAAAAATGCCAAATTGATATACGGCATATTTTATGTCATACCTCAATTTGAGACGACAGCCGTAAACCACGAGTTATTATTTATGGAATACATAAACCTGCTAAAAAAAAAACACAACAACACAATAATAGTTTGAAAATAATTTTCAACAGAACTAATTTTAAACTTTAAAACACAAAATAAAATAGTTCAAAAATTTAATAATAATGCAAAATTTTTAATATCATATAAAACTAACAACCCACCAGTTATTTAAACAAAAACTAAATAGACTCAAAATTATAATAGAGATCATATGAAAATGTGTCATCTACTCCTCAACGTGCCCATTTAAAAACTGTTAATGAGTTGTATGAGCTGACAATCCAGTGAATGATAAAGCACACATAATAATACAGTTTTAAATTAGGAGATAAAAGTAAATTGATAGCACATGTTTTCAAAATAAAGAGTACCACAATAATTTGTTAAAATCTTTTTATCACAGTTTTTCATACCATTTTTCAAATAGCATATAACAAATTCATTTGTCAAAGCATAACATAATTTATCTAAAAAATTCACATTTTCTCAAAGTTTTGTCAAATCATGCATAACTCAATGCATCAAGTCTGTGGATACACATATCGCGCTTATATGCATCATCGGAATGGCGCCCGTAGTTATTTCCTTAAACCAATCCGATTGACATACTCCGCTAAATAATCATATAACCGTTGAGACACTAGAACTACTCTTCTAATGACTAAAGTCACTTACTGAAATATCTACTAAACTTTTTAACTGTGTATTTAACCAGGTGTATTTTTTTTCATGCTTGTATTGATTATGATATATCACCACGAGATATTAAAACTGTCATAAAATATATGAAATACTCTAACAGTTATCAAACACACCTTTTAAAAAAATACAAATCATTTTTGAAATTTTCAAATAATTTATGTAAAACAAGTATTTTTAATAAAATATACATAGCATGCAAAATCACTCATCAGCAGACCGAAGTGTAAGAATTTTTTCATTTGAGAAAATCTAAATATGATCAACATAGGTATTATAATTATTTATATTATTTAATGAGTGAGATAAATAATATATTTAATACATTAAAAGAAAATTGGTGAAAAGTCACATCTTTTGTGAATAGGTACCTACTGTGAATATGTGCAATTGGTACTCCTTGATAAAAATGTATCGTTGTCTATAAATAAAGATGAATTCTTAACCTAATCTTTAACAAAAATTGCATGTAATCTATCAACGGTTTTCATCAAGATAAGGCAGTAAACTAGAAGAATCGTTCTGTAAGTGCAGATTTTTTCAAGAACTTGAACAATCATAATTAAAGATATATTATTCATATTTTTGCGTGTATACATACATTGTTTTTTTCTTACACAAAGATGTTACAAATTAATCGCCAGCCTAAATTATATGAACATAAGATATAATTATTAAAAAGTGACCCAACTAAAAGTATTCAAGTTCTAGCCTCCCTCGCTAGCTTTTTATGCACTTTATTTTTTTTATTCTCTCCCGTTTATGACAATACTTTAAAAAAAATTAATACCTAATTAAATCATGACCATTAAATATCGTAATTTAAGTTCAAATAATAATATATTAAAACATGACAATAATCAAGTCAAGTTTCACCGTTGAGTTTATCAAATAGTTAATTAGTCTTATATTTTTGCCATTCAATTTATATTTCAAGATATTAAGTGTGTGTCTTGTATTTTTCAGATTCAGATAATTAAGATTTCATAATTATATGGGAGCTAAAATTTTAAGATCTCATAATTATATGGCGACTAGAATTTTAGGGTTTCTACCTATAAATATGAGCCTTATTGTTTTAGTAAATTTGTAGATAGTTGAATAAAAGTGGGATAGATATGTAAGACTGGAAAAATACTGGGGGCGCATGAGCAACCATTGAATAGAAAAACGGAGTCTATTTCAGGGTTCGAGTTGTAGGTGTCGAGTTTTGAGATATTTTTGGTCTCAAGATTGTACACTTTACGATTATAATGAATTATTTCTCACACCCATGGACGTAGGCAGGTTGTGTCGAGCCACGCAAATTCTTGCGTGATTTTTTTCTTTGATGTGTGCATGGATATGCTTCTATTTGCGTTGGGTGATCGGTGGTCAAATCATAACAATTGTTGGAGTTGTCTCGAATTTTTAATATTCTCGTTCGGTAGGAAGTTTGGACAATATAAAATGCTAAAAATGTTAAAAAACAGTTACTAGAAACTCTGTAAATTGTACAAAAACTGAGACTTATAAAATACCGATCGAGCATTCTGTTCAAGGCAAAAGTTTTCTTTTGCTTTTAAGTTATTATGGTAGCCTTTTTTTCTTAGGATAGTTTTTTTTTTTTTGGTTAAAATGTATAATATGTTATTGAACTTGTTTGGGTGGGCAGCTTATTGATTATTTACTGATAAGAAAATAAGCCAAAATATAAATAAGTTGGATCGTTTGGGTGACACAAATAAGCCACTTCGTTTAAACTTAGTTCGTTTGGGTGATTTTTGATTTATTTAACTTATTTTGGCTTGTTTACTTAAATAAGCTTGGTTTGTTTGGATGATTTTTGGCTTATTTGGCATATTGGCTTCAAATTTAGCTTATTTGATTCGTTTGGGTGATGTAGCTTATTTTTGACTTATAAGCCAATTAAGCCAATAAGCTAAATTACCAAAACATGACCATTATGTTTTAATTTTAAGTTGTAGTATTTAGAATATTAGCACTATTTTAAAATTTTTGGATATTATAGTTATTTTATTTAAAAAAAATTAATGTGTTTGATGTGTATATAAACTTTTTTTTTAGGCATGCTACAGGTCATGAATATTTTGACCAAAAATATCGATCGAATCATAAACACTCTCTCTCTCCCGTCACTCTCTCTCTCCCTTTCTCCTCCCTTTCCCTCTCTGGACAGTCACCCCACCATGAGCAGAATCTTGACCAAATTCCATGGGTGACTAAAGGCTGGCGGCAGTAGGAGCGGCGGCAGTGGACGTTAACCGTAGATTATTTTACAGTTAGATAGAGAGAGAGAGAGAGAGAGAGAGAGAGAGAGAGAGAGAGAGAGAGAGAGAGAGAGAGAAATTTTGAAGTGCTGGAAAAGGGAATTAAAAATCACATTTTTGTTTTCTTTCTTAAATTTTCCTTTTCTCAACATCCAAACGGAAGGGATGTACAGCAAAATATTCAAATGCTGACATTGTTTTACAAACAAACTGTGAGAACATTCTCGCACACACACTAGTGAGAATGTTCTCACAATTTGTTAACACTGAGAATATTATCAGTATTTTGAAATTGAGAAAAGAAATTTCAACACTGTAGAAACTGCATCTGAGCCATCATTCTCCAGCATCCAGAGCAAGCAGTTTGAAGTAACAAAGAGAGCAAAAGAAGATTTGAGGAGCGAGAGAGAGAGAGAGAGTCCAAATGCTGCAGTTACCTTGCAAACAAACCGTGAGAACATTCATACACATACTAGTGAGAATGTTTTCACGTGAGAATATTTTCACAGTTTGTTAACACTGAGAATATTCTCAGTGTTTTGAAATTGAGAAAAGAAATTTTAACACTACAGAAATCGCATTTGAGATATCATTCTCCAGTATCCAGAGTAAGTAGTTTGAAGTAACAGGGAGAGCAAGAGAAGATTTGAGGTGAGAGAAAGAGAGAGAGGCATTGTTGTCGAACTTGACGAAATTGAGCAGTTTGGCCGGCAATGGAAGGACGGGGTTGGGGGACATTCTAGAAAGCTGCGTGGCCCGTGTCTTCCTTCACCTGACTCCGCTAGAGAATTGCAATATTGTCCGTCTCAACTGCGCCTTCTACGGTGTAACTTTATCCGATTCTTCTTTTTTTTAGTTTGAAAGATGACAGTGGAAAATTTCTATTATTTTCTTTAGTAGAATAATTCGGGACAAATAGTCTTTTCGTTTTTTTTCCTTTGAAAAAAAATTTAAAAATGAGTTGACTTTTTTTCAAAAAATTTAACATTTTAGATTAAACCAAGCACGACTGACTCGGCATTTATGCATGCAACCACGCTGAAGAAATTGGCTTAAGTGTAATACTCGGGGAATTATTACATTTATTTGCATCACACAATGATTTGCCACCCTGAGCGATCGCTTGTCCGAGAGGTACGACGGTTTTCTCTCCTCTCTTTCCATTCTGTTCTCTCTCTCTCTCTCTCTCTCTCTCTCTCTCTCTCTCTATTGATACCAAGACTCTCTCTAATGAGATTTTGAGTTTCACAGGGTTCGTCCATTCCATTTGTCTTTAAATTTCGCTTTTTTTTTCTTCATGGGCGCTTCAATCTCACAATGAGATTTTGAGTTTCACAAGGTTCGTTCTATTTAATTTGTCTTCAAATATCGCGTTTTTCTTTATGGATTGTGACTGTTTTTTCTGCTGCATTCGTGGCACATTAGATTTTCTCACCCTAATGTTTGGTTGCCGTGAAAAACAGAAGAGGTGACCGAGAAATCTCGTCTTCAATCTGAGATTGCCCATACAATGTAATAAATAATTCCGCTATTTTAGTTTGTTTCCTTAATTTCTCCAGCAGCCTAAACGTTGTGCGTTTCATTTAGGCCATGTTTGTCCTCAGGGCCGGCCTGAGTTTTAGGAGGCTTAAAGACGAATTTATATAATAAGACCCCTTAAAAATTTGAGATTGAATTAATTTGTCTATTTTTGCTTATTTTTTCTGTTTTTTAGACCCAGATAGATACTTTCTACCATGATCATAATTTTATCTAGATAATTTGTAATTCAAAAAGTCTCAAAATCTCAATATCTGCTACTCAAAAAATTATCACTAGTATAAACTCAACCAATTTGTGAAAAATTACAATTATCAATTAAAACAATATTTATGTATTCAACATATCTTACAAGTTACAAATATGGATATTAAGATATGTATTCAGACTTCAGTATTCAGCACACATAAAATTAAATATCAAAATCTTCATAGTAAAAAATTAAATATCAAAATCTCTACACACAAAAATTGTCATGTACACATAAAGAACTCAGTTTCTCATAAGATTATTTAGAAAAAAAGCTTACTCATAAGAACGCATTCTTGAAATGCTCTTTATTTGTTAATTTATATGCAAAAATTTATATATAAATCTATATAAATACTTAAAATTCTTGGGGCCCCTAAATTTTTATATAAAATTGGGAGCCTAAAGACATGGCTTTATAGGCCTTAGGCCAAGGTCGGGCCTATTTGTCCTGATGGATTAGGAGGGGATGAGGTGCGTTTCATTTAAGCCATGTTTGTCTTGACGTACTAAGAATAATTGAATTGAATTAAAAAAATATGCGAAAATGTTTGTCTTGACAGACTAAGAATAATTGAACTTGACTAAAAAATATGTGGAACCCACATTTTTAGAATTTTCATGTTTGATTTACCGAATTGAATTATCAATCCTCCATATGGGTGGGGACTTATAGTCCAGTATTTATGAGATTATCCATCCCAAATTATTTGCCTCCTTCTCAAGGATTATCTTCCCTTCAACGATCAAAAAAAATTTCTAACTCTTATCCCATATTTTATTTCATTTTAATCAAACATGATATAAATGATGCTATGATGTATATAATCTCATTTACTATCCCATTGTATTAAAATAAAATATGTGGGGTTCTACGTATTACTTATCCCCTTACGGATTACTTATCCACTCGTCCTATCCAAGGCCTTAATGTATAACCCGTCAAAAAAGTGTTTGGTTATGCATGCGTATTAACACAACCTGTATAGCATGTATTATCAAGTGGCTCTTGAGTCTTGATGAGTTTAATTTAGGTTGATCTAGCGTTTGTGTAGCATACATTTTGCAGTGAAGTTGTTCATGCTTCAACTTTAATTTTTTTGATCGGGATGCTTCAACTGTTTTATTTAAGTTTCTAAATTTAGTTTTTACCTTCTGGACAATTAGTTTCCTTCTTCTCATTTCAGACTCCCACAAATACAAGCAAGATGTCTGGTTTTGTGGGTATTCTGGTTTCTGATCCAGGGCTTCAAAGCCAATTCACTCAAGTCGAGCTTCGAGGCCTCAAATCGAAAGTAAATTCTTTTATTATCTTTTTTTGGATTGTGCTTTCTTTATTGTACTCAGTTTTAAATTGTATAAAGAAGTAGTTAATGCGACAATACTTAGTTATATGTTTGCATTTGGATAAAGTTTCTTTCAGCTAGGAATCAATCTGGGAAAGTCACGCTGAGAGATTTGCCGCCAGTTATGGTGGGATTAAAGAATTTGAGTGAAGTGTTTACTGAGGCTCAGATTAAGACCATTTTTGTGGAGTCATCTTCTGACTTGAGCGAAGAAATTGATTTCGAATCCTTCCTTCGGGTGAGTTTCCTAGGATGTTACTTGTTGCTGTTTTTTTTTCTTTTTTTTTTCTCCTGGTTATCATTAGTTCCTAATGTTTATCATACCTCTTAGGAAATGGATAATATGCCATTTAATGGGCAGCCTTGCTAATGAATCAATTTCTACATCTTTTTTATATGTGATATTTAAATGTAAGAACAATGAATAAATGTTTTTTTTTTTTTTTAATATGGGCAGGCCTTTCTTAATTTGCAAGTTCTACATCAATTTGCTAATGTTTTTTTGTCCAATTTCTACATCTTTATTTATTTTTAATATGAGCAGGCCTTTCTTTATATTATTAGTGTTATTCATGTTTGTACTCTATATATTTGAGTATAGATCTTTTTGTAGCGGATATAAATAAAACCTTAGTGACATTTTGTAATGGACAGGCATACCTGAATTTACAGGCAAGAGCCACGTCAAAATCGAGGACAAAATTGAAATCTTCTACTTCATTTCTCAAGGCTCCCACAACCACTCTTCGCCACACCATTAGTGAATCTGAGAAAGCTTCTTATGTTTCCCACATTAACAGCTTCCTTGGAGAAGATAAATTCTTGAAGAAATATCTTCCTCTAGATCCATCTACCAATGCTTTATTTGATCTTGCAAAAGTTGGAGTTCTTCTCTGGTATATATGAAGGTCCAAGTCACACTTCCATAGTTTCCAATTCAAATGAATTTTTATGGTTTGTTAATGTACTACTTATTCCGTGTAGTAAGCTCATCAATGTAGCTGTCCCTGGTACAATAGATGAGCGAGCTATTAACACCAAACAGGTCCTTAATCCATGGGAGAGGAATGAGAATCATACTCTTTGCCTCAATTCTGCAAAGGCCATAGGCTGCACTGTGGTTAATATTGGCACACAGGACTTGATTGAAGCAAGAGTAGGTTGACCTAAAGCTAGCTACCCATTGGACAGTTGTTGAATATTGTTCATTGCTGATATAAAAATTACTGATTATTTATTTATTTATTTTGTTCGTTGGGTGTAGCCGCATCTGGTAATGGGTTTGATTTCTCAAATAATTAAGGTATATTTACTTTGTCCAATGGATATGTTGAAGATATATAGATTTTGATTGGCAAAGTTCTCAACCTTGTGGTCTTTTCATTTGTTGGCACAATCAGATTCAACTGTTAGCTGATCTCAATTTAAAGAAAACCCCTCAACTTGTAGAATTGGTGGATGACAGCAAGGTCAAGACATTGTCTGTTTTTACCTTCTTCTTCTTCTTCTTCTTTTTTCTTTTTTTTTACTGCAATGAAAAGAAGGGAAATGTATGTTTCCCACTTTGCTATTGTATTTGAATTAAAAGAAAGGAAAAAAAAACTTAAATGAAATTTGCAGGATGTTGAGGAACTCATGGGTTTACCCCCGGAAAAGGTTTTACTCAAATGGATGAATTTCCAACTGAAGAAAGCAGGCTACAACAAACTAGTTTCAAATTTCTCATCTGATCTAAAGGTAAGGGAGAGTTTACCAGTTTCTTAATGACTAAGCATTCTTGGTTAAAGCATTTTGATCATATTGGCTGGAACATTGTGGTCCTACATATGGCATTGGAGCAAAGTTAGGAAGTTACTCCCTTAAAAAGAAAATTCATGGTCGAAAATTTTTATTTTGGCCCTTCTCTTTTGAATTGTTCTTTACTACTCCATGCATCAAGAATCATCGCACAATCTAATGGTTTGATCCTTCATGCCCTAAATTTTTACTATGATTATATTTCTTTATTTTTACACATCAAAGCTAACCCTTTGCGATATTCGACCATCGATACCCTTATATTTCACTGGTGACATTCTACTTTATCATTTCTTTATTAAAATATATTATTTATAAAAATTGACGCTGAAGATTTTGAACAAAAAAAGTTGTATGGATTCTAGATTATGAAATAATTTGTATTCAAAAGCTGAAACTGCATGTTCATTAACTATTTTTCCTTGGAAGGTAATAAATTTCTTAGTTTAACCAATACTTAAAAAAGTTTGGAGATATGGATTAGAATACAAAAAGTAGAAGTGCTTTATAAATAAATCCTTCCTTTTTGTAAAATTAATTTAACCATCAATAAATAAAGAAATTATCATTCAACTCTCTTATAGGGGTACTCTGGAAAAAGGACATTAATACAGCAAAGTAAGCCTTGCAAATCCATGCTACAAGTTAGTTTTAAAGAACAAATGAGAAAACAGGATTTTGTGCTGTAATCTTTATTAGCATTCTGTTCAATGATTTACTTTAGGGTGGAAGTTCCACAAGCAATCATGCATTAATCATCACTTGGCTGACAAAACATACCCTAGGAAAATTCCAATCTAATAAATTTTATCTTCGTAAGTTAGCATCCCCTTTTCTTTGTATTTTCACTGAAATGATGTTATAGGCTTATGCACTATCAGGATGGCGAAGCCTATGCTCACTTGCTTAATGTTCTTGCACCGGAACACGGTAGTGCCAACATGTTGGATACCAAGGATCCTACTGAAAGAGCAAATTTGATTATTGAGCATGCAGAGAAAATGGATTGCAAAAGATATGTTACTCCAAAAGACATTGTCGAGGGATCAACAAATTTAAATCTGGCATTTGTTGCTCAAATATTCCAGCAAAGGTCAGACTAAGCATTTCCGTTTCATTTGCTTGTATGATGAGAATGAGAGAAATACACAGCTCGTGGGGCTTGTGCATGATACTTGAGAGTTGAGACCCACCGTTGCACCTTATTGGATGCGTCTTTGTTGTACTTCAAATGAATAAAATCCATTCAGTTCAAACAATATTATGAGCAGTCGGAATAAAAAGTGATAAGAGTAACTGGACCTGTCATAACAATTGGTTCTAAAGTTTGTGCTTGCAAGCAACCTGTTAACACATCCAGCACTATTAGTTGTGGTTAAAAGAGTATTGAAGAAACGCTGTGCATCAATTGCCCATATGATAACCTACTAAGCTTCTTTTTGTTGTAGAAGGATATGTATAAGCTTGTCCACATAATTGACTATGTTTTGTATTCTCCCGTACTGATATGAATCTTTTTATTCCTGTAATTTCACACAGAACTAAGGAGAACTTCCCCCGATAGCCTGCCTTTTGTGTAACCTATTTTACTTATTCTTCTTTCAACACAAGGCTTTTCAACAACATTAAACAGTTATTATTGCTCTTTATTTTGATTTAGCTTTTTGCATATTTTGGCTTTTTCTGTGGTTATCAGCATGTATTTCTTTGTAATTAGTTTGTGAAATTTTTAATGCAGGAATGGCTTATCAATGGACAACAAAAAGATTTATTTTGCTGAGATGATGACAGATGATGCTCAAACTTCTAGGGAAGAGAGATGCTTCCGAATGTGGATTAACAGTCTTGGAATTGATTCATATGTCAATAATTTGTTTGAGGATATCAGAACAGGGTGAGTTTGGGGTTTCCTTGCCCTATTTTCAGTGCCCTTTGATTTTGCTTGATGTCTGTCCCTCCTACATGCAGATGGGTTATATTGGAAGTCCTTGACAAAGTTTCACCAGGATCAGTAAACTGGAAGCATGCAACAAAGCCTCCCATCAAAATGCCTTTCCGAAAAGTTGAGAATTGCAACCAAGTTATAAGGATTGGAAAGGAATTAAACTTCTCTCTGGTGAATGTTGCTGGAAATGATATTGTACAAGGAAACAAGAAGCTTATACTAGGTTCGTATAAAAAAATAAAGGAAGGACATAATTATTGTATTTACCATTTTTTCCATGTTAATTTTTCTTGATTTTGTTTTCCATCTGAATTTGCTAGTTTTGACCTCTGGAACATGTGATTTCAACGGCATGAAATATTTGATATGAAACCTGTCTAAAAGGAAAGATTGTAGAGTTTTTATGTACTAAATATTTCCTTCATAAACTAAATAAGTGGTTCCATCAAAAACTTTCCTTCATAAACTAAATAAGTGGTTCCATCAAAGTTTTTGATGGAACCAGTTGACTTTGAATGGGAAATGGCTTTATTCAAAGGTGCTGGCTTATGAAAACATGCTAGGAAGACACATTTTTTATTGGTTCTTTTCTTATTTCTAAAATATGTGTGTGTTTGCGTGTGTCTATATGTGTGTATATATATATTATAGATGGCACATTTTGTAGGTGCATTTTTTCCCCTTCGACTGTGATTGGGGAAGTTACAAATTGCTTATTCAGATTGTTCTCATCTGTTTGCCATTCTGAATTATTCTTGACCAGGGCTCTAAGTGGAGGAATTGGGGGCATAGATTTAGTGGTTGATATTAAGTAGAAAAATTAATGATATCCTTTTGAGTTATTGTTGGTACGATATTTAATTACAACTATCAAAATGGGCAGCACTTGTTTCTTTCCCATATTTCAGAAACTTGTCCAGTACGACTATGAAAAGACCCCCTTTCAAGTCTGTGCACAATAAACTAAGAAAAATAAAACGCTAATCTTACATGTTGAGGTCGGCTTCTGTCATTTCAGCCGTTAGTTGTTAGGCCATTGCTTCCTACACGATAAAAGCTCGTACGGGAAGTCAGTAGAGAAAAAATTAAAGTTTGAGGGAGATTTTACCGATTTTTAACGCTTGAACCATTATATGAAATGAATCGATAAGACATAAATAAAATTCAAATCAAATAAGGGGTCCGGTCGTCCTCATTGTCCATTTATAATTCTGGGTTATCTTGATGTAGGTTTGTCTCTGACCTAGAACAACCTAAGTTAAATAAAGTTTCTATCACTCATGCTAGTTTGATGTAGCCCATTTGGTATCTTTGTAGAACTCTGTAGACCATCCCTATGGGGGTGGTGAAGAGAGGGCCCCAATTAGTAGAAAAAAACCCACAAACCCTTGGGGTTATCCTACACTTGGAAGAAGAAGTAGAAAAAGGAATAAATATAGTGAAAATTTGATTCTTAGTCGCCGTAGTAAATAAGAGAGAAAATATTGCTAAAGCTCATGGAAGTGTATCTATATTTGGCGAAGTTGGTGAACATACTCGTGAAGAAAACGATGTCATTAACGGCATCCTAAAAACGCCCGGGACAAAATATGGCTTTCAAATTAAGTTCCAAATTAGTAGATGCTGCCAAAGGGAGTAGCGAGGCCATACGTAAAAAAGAAGATAATAATGCCACGAGTTAGGCCTGTAACTGTTCCACATTGCTTGAGCACCTCAGTGAAAAAGAGCACTAAGGCACAGTTGTCTCTTTTCTAGCCACTGTATATGTCTCATAGCCACGACCAATGCTCTTTAAGGTTCTCATCATTGTTAGTATAGTTGGTAGTTATCAGGTGTGTGAAAAAATCGCCTGAGTCAATATTTGAGCCGTTTATCATTAGATTTGGGTAATTTATAAGTTAGTCTTCTTGGTTGATTTTGATTTCTGTCTGTTCCGATGATCCAAGTTTTCTCCTATCTTGCATTTGCATACATGTCATTGCATCTCTCTTTTTAGACCCCCCTTTCTCTTAGTTTTTTAGATAATTGCGGAAGTGAGTAGTCGCTAGGCACTCGAGTGCAGGTCTCTCATAAGTCTTTCTTAGTTTTCAAGAAGCCAACGCTTGTTAGGCGCTACTAGGCGCTTGAGCGCCAATCCCTCAGAGGACTTTTTAGTTTTTCCTGAGGTAAACGCTTACTTGGTGCTAGAGAGGCACTTGAGCGCTGGAATTTCAAGGATCGCCTTGGCTCTTTAGTAGCTAGCATTCTTTAGATGCTCGTTATGCGCTTGAGCAAGCACCGGATCATCAAGAGTCGTTTTAGATTCTTCAATAGCCAACGTTTGTTAGGCGCCTTAAAGGCGCTCTAGCACCAAAAACCCTTTTATCTTCAACAATGGATAGTGCTTGTTAGGCGCTCAAGCGCTGATTCTTTAGGTGTTCTCAAGTGGGTGGCGCTCGTAAGGCGTTAGTGCGGCGTTTGAACGCTACCCTTAGAGTGTTTGAGCTCTTCATAGGCACTAGAAACGTGCGAGCACTCCATGCCCTTAGGGTTGAGGAGCGCTCACAAGCGCCTACGGCACGCTCAAACACTTAAGCGCTAGTATGTGCTTGCAAGGCGCTTGAGTACGTTTTTTCAATTTTTATCTCTTCAGAACCTTAGGAATATATAAACTCTTTTATCTCGTTGGCCTAGGGTTTTAAGAGTGTTAGGTGAGCATTTATTGAGGCTTTTCAAGGCTTTATTGTCAAGATATTTTGCTCATATTTTTCCTTGCTCCTTGGTAGCAATCTAGGTGTATTATTCATCTTTTAGAGTGTAAACATAATCTAGATTGTGTATTTCATCATACTTTTCATTTCAAATCCATTCTCTACATTTCACTCATATATTTATTTGAATCAATTCGGAGTCGTTGTTTATATGGAGATTGAGACTTTGGAGCTCGCGAAATCTATAGAATCAAGAAAGAGCTCTGGGAGCTAGCGCAAGACAAGAAGTTACGTCAATGTTGGGTAACTGGTGTAATCTCTTTTTTCTTCTTTCTTGTACCTTTTGATTCATAGTGAAGAACTTTTGTGAGTTGGTGTCGTGGTTTTTATTCTAGGAATCTATTCTAGGGTTTTCCCGTTAAATCTTGTCTCTTTATATGTGGATGTTTGTCATTTATTTTTAAATACCATTTTTGTTTGACATGGATTGACGTATCCACCCCCCAAGTTCTATTAGTAACTCATAGTGTTTTTCACTCAGCCATCTGGTGCTAATGATATTTTCCCCACCTTTTTTTCCAATATCGAGGACATTTTCTTCTGTTCATTATTATTCCACCCATGACTTTATAAAGTGTCTAACAACATGCTTTTGGGCTCTTGTGATAGGGATACCTTTTTAGAAAAAAGGCTTTCCAGATTTAGTAGTGCTTGAGTTTATCAGCATTTATATAGCTCAATTTTGCAAATCATATATTTGTTCAGGTGAAGTGAAAACAAAAAAAATGGAAAATGTGTGGCTTTTGTGGTTAAAAACTGTATCTTTATTTTCCCCCCCTATCCCCTTCCTCCTTTGATATATGATTAACAAACGGATTTTGACATGTTAATTTTCACAACATCAAAGGCTAACAAATGTCAAATAGACTAAGAATTGTTTACTGGGTTAAGGATATTCTATCGGCTATGGATAAGAGCTTCAGGTATTGTTGCTCAATAGCAAACTGCTTTATAGATACTTTGTAGTCATGAGTTGTTAGAACTATAAAAATACCTATTTGTGATAATCTGATTATTGCTTAGTATTTCTTGATGTTTGTAGTGTAACCATTTTGCATTTGGATCATATTTAATTTTTCTGTAACTTTTCCCTAATTTACTAACTCTGAGTTGTCAGAGACTTGTCAGAGTTTTACTCCGAATAGTCAGAGTCTAATTACAGTTATTACCGTTGTCAAAGTCTGGACTGGACCTAATATGGGCTCAGAGTTAGACTTTGATAGGTCCGAGTTTTACTCTGAATCGTCAGACTCTAATTACAGTTGTCAACGTCAAATTTGGACTGGACCCAATATGGGCTTAAGTCTAGATCAAGCAACTGCTAAAAAGTTTACATTGCACAAGGCTCCTAATTTACAGCATGGTCTAGGGAAGGCCTTAATGATATATGCAGGTGGAGGTTATATCTGTGAATTATTGAAGGACATGCGATTGTTTGTCCTAAATGTCTTTGAGGTAATGTTTCCGAGATGCAGTAGTGAATTGCCATCGAGTAATGAAATTGCAGATTTTTGGAGGGTTGGTTTTGTCAGTGTGGCTTTCAGTCATCGTACTTTGTTCCTAATAGTTATTTACTTAATCGGTGAATAGGAGCATACTCTGGATCGAAATCATGGGGGTATTGCTTTATTATTTCTACTGAAGCAATTGTCCCTAACATCGTAAAATAAGAGCACCTGGCTCTGCCCATTCACAAGGACTCGATTCTATGTCCAAACATCACATGCTAGCAGATGTGGTCACCGTTATAGGTATTCAAGATATTAGGTGGATAGGTAGGACTATGTCTTGCTTGATTAGGACCCTAGCTATATTGTGAGCCAAAAACCTTGCTAGATTCCCCTTTTCCTTTTTTGGAGGGAACCTTCTTTCTCTCTTTCAGTTCTTTAAGTGGGATCAAAATCAATCCACGAAGAGAGAGAACCTTCAAGAGCAAGAAGAAAAGCAGCAGTCATCTTTAATATTGTTCAAGTCAAATTTCAAACATCCATTCATTTGGGAATTTCACGAGTTATCATGTTCAGATGAGAAATGCCAATGTGAGGGGAGGCTTTGTTAGTGTAGCTTATAACCTTTCTACTACTAATGTAGCATTCATTTTTAATTTACTTCGAGTCAAATTGTGAACATCCATTCATTGTGGAAATTGAAGGTTAAAATGCTTTTGTTATTATTAAATAAAACTTGATAAAATGTTTCCCTTCAATATAATTGTTTTTCACATT
Organism: Heliamphora exappendiculata; assembly: GCA_034768845.1. Taxonomy (NCBI): domain Eukaryota; kingdom Viridiplantae; phylum Streptophyta; class Magnoliopsida; order Ericales; family Sarraceniaceae; genus Heliamphora; species Heliamphora exappendiculata. The sequence goes on from JAOTRH010000025.1 coordinate 5,969,167, forward strand.
TGTTGGATGAACCATGAACAGATTATGATATAACTAGAAATATCAGGTAGGTCCTAGTTGCTTTTGGACCACAATCAGGATTTACTTTTTTCAACTAATGATGGGTGGACTGGATGCATTCCATTTAAGTAATGAGTGACAACCTTCTTGGAACTATTTATCTTTTTTAAACAAATTTTATACTATAAATTCCATCAGCTTTATGCTCATTCTTTTCCTTCTAGGTACTTGTATGTTTTCTTTTACATTTATTGATATTCACAGATTCAAATTTTATTTTTCTTTTTGATTAGTAAACAGAAAAGAACTTATATGGTTTACCTTTCTCTATACCAGCTTTCTTATGGCAGTTGATGAGGTTTACTATGCTCCGACTCCTGAAAAACTTGAGGTCTCGCTCCCGGGGAAAGGAGATAACAGACATTGACATTCTAAATTGGGCTAACAACAAAGTGAGGAGCTCGGGTAGAACATCTCAAATGGAGAGCTTTAAGGTAAACAACAAAGCCTGGTTGTTGTACTATGATTGGATCTTTAAGGCATGATTGATGATTTGGTATGACCGGATCTTTGAGGCATGATTGATGATTTGGTACTTTGTGCAACTTTTGATAGGACAAAAACCTTTCAAATGGGATTTTCTTTCTAGAACTACTTAGTGCTGTGGAGCCGAGGGTTGTCAACTGGAGTGTCATTACTAAGGGTGAAACAGGTAAGTTATTCTTGATACTTTTGGCCTTTTGATTTGATGTCATCCTTGAAATTGGGAAATTTTCTGTTTGTTCATGTGTTGTGGATATTATTTCTTTTCTTTCTCTCTCTCTCTCTCTCTCTCTCTCTCTCTCTCTCTCTCTTTTTTGCTGGGATTCGCTGTGGAGACTGAAGTTTTCAACACTTGCACAAGAAAACCTAGGATGCACCATTTTTTCTTAATTTGGTTTCTTAGAGGGCACGAGGTCAGAACTAAGATATGTAGTAGAATGGTTTCAGAAATTCTTTGAAAGATATTTAAATGGCCATTGTGATCCATGCTCCCCAAACAATCCTTTCAGCTGTAGAACTAGCTAGCTGATCTTAGCTTTTGTAATCATAATCGCAGATGAAGATAAGAAGTTGAACGCAACATATATCATTAGTGTTGCTCGAAAGCTTGGGTGCTCTATTTTCCTATTGTCCGAGGACATAATGGAGGTAAGATTATGATCTTGGAGAACTTGGGCACTTAAATTTCTAGTCACATTGAGTATATAATTATATCCACTTTCAAATTACTCCACTTGGTTGCAGTTACACTGAAGGATGTCCTTGTCAAATATTTATTCCTAGAACTAGTAGCACAAAATGTCAATGAACTCAACCCCTTGAACTGGTTGGCACTTGGCACCCTTCATGCAGTTCTGATATAACCTTTGACTGCCATTTACAAGAAATATAAATTGGTTTGATCTTCTGTGTCTGAGTTAATAGAACCATAAGGCCCCATTTCATAACGTTTACTATTTTTATTTTCATAAAATTTCATAAATTGTACGCATAAAACATTTGATAAATATTTTTGTTTTCAAAAAAATATGTAGTTTTTAAATTTTATTATCTGTTTTGTAAACAGAAAAATGTGTTTTAACTTGTTTTGCAAACAACTTCTCATTCCTTCTATCTTTCACCACCCCCAACTATTCTTGCCTTTCGCTAGCATTATCGGAAAATACATCCGGCCACCACCTCCAACCATCATTTTCAACCGTCTTCCACCCCAATCCACCACCTCCCCACACCAACCATCACCTCCCTCCACTGGTCGCCACCTCCACCCATTGTTACTGGTCACCATCATTTTCACTACCTTTGGCCACCACTCCTACACAACGGCCTACACCTACCACTTCTACTCCACGCCTGCCACCTCCATCCAACCGGTTGCCACCTTTACCCACTAGCTCTCTCCATGAGCCACCACCTCCACCTATCATCTCCCCTATTGGTCAACTCTTCCACTCACCACCTTTCCTTTTCAGCCACCACCTCTACTTACGGCTGTATTTCCAACCGCAATTTTCGTCACCAGGTGCAACTATTATTTTTTATGACTTCGCCTAATTTTGTTCACCACCTTTGATCGTTGTGGATCATCTTTACAAGATCTCCTACTTCCAAGCACTCAACTTCACCATTATTTGTCGCTTTCGTTGTACCCCCCCTCACACTCGCATATCACCACATCCGGCCACTATAGCATCCACATCTTCAACAATTTTCTTGAGCTGCTCTCCTCCCACTAGCAGTCCTGCTTTGGCCACCTCTCACTTGTTTCAAAATCAAATTTTACAAAAACATGTATTTGTCAAACATGTTTTTTGTTTCTGTGTTTTTTAAAAATAAAAATATGTTTTATGTTTGTTGTAATCGAAAAATAAAAAGTGGTAATTGTTACCAAACAGGAGAGATTGCAATATCCTAAGGTTGACCAGGATGTTAAAGAACCCAGTATCCTTTGGATATCCGATTGAAGTGCAACCTCAACGTTCTAATTTCCGAATCTCCTAATTCAATTTTTGTGACAGGTGAACCAGAAGATGATCCTCACCCTAACAGCGAGCATCATGTACTGGAGCCTTCAGCATAAAGCCGGGGAGTTGGAGTCAATACCGACCGAAGACAATAGGCCAACTGGTGCCTCCCCAGCAGCTTCCATTGATGGTGAGGACACTACTTCGGCTGCTGAGCTTTCCAATTTGTCTATTGACGATGCTGTCTCTGGCACCACCACTCTCTCCCCGATTGTTGAAGATGAGGAACCGTCTTCACATATTGAAAATGAGGAGCCCTCAACCAAGGTTGAAAAAGACAACCATCCTAATGGAGAATAATCAAGAGTTTTTTGTTGTTCCTTTTTCTCTCTCTTGGTTTATTTTTTCTTCCAAGAGGTCAAGAAGAAACTGGTTGCTGATCGTTTATGTATCAGTTGCCAATTTCTTATGCAAGAGGTTGTTGCTTATTGTTAATGTGCTATGTGAACCAATGAAAATTGGTTCTTGTAAATTTTTCTTCTGTAGTTAGAGCTTGCTGATCATAGGTCCATTCTTTATGGAAAAGTGCTATATTAATTCTGATGAATAATGAATGGGGGAGAATTTTTTTTTTTTTTTTTACAAGAGATCTGTTTGCTCGCACCCACCAAGACGGATGTGTATGTATGATGTATATATAGCATTTTGCGTATTTTGTGTTTGGTAAGGGATCACCAGTCTCAAAAATTTCACATCCCTCAGTCTCAGCAAATTAAAAACCATTGGATGTCTCAAGATTTTTGTGTTTTGAGATTCTCATATAATTTAACAGTCTTCAATGCGTTGAAACAAAGGGTCAATGTAATTTCCGGGACAAAAAATATTGGCGGTGTGTGTTTTGATAGAACTTGAGAATAGAATTTCCTAATCACAGTAGGTTTCATCAGGTGAATGTTGTAGATGATGCTATTAAATCAGTATGAGCCATTGTGTGTTATTTATGTATTGTATTCACGGATATGTTAAGCCACACTGCTTCGACCTAGTTTTTCTGTTGTGCAGTATATTGGTACACCGCTATTTAATAGATTTTGGATAAATATGAAAAGATTATCATATGATAAAATTTAACTGAATATATGATAACATTTATTAAATATAACAAAATACTACGCTTTGTAGGTGATATTTATGTTTACTGTTTTTTGTTTTTGTTTTTAAATTTTTTGTAAACTTTAAACAAAAATATGTTTAATAAATTATTTTAATTTTTAAAAAAATATAAACAATTTTCAAATTTTATTAAATTTTTATAAATAAAAAAAATGTATTTTCATATGTTTTGTAAATATTTCGTTCTATTTTTTTTCTTACACGGCCTCCAATCACTACTTTCGGCCACGACTTCCGACTACCTCCCTCCGGCCACGACCTCCACCCACTCTCTTTGATCACAACTTCTGGCCATCAACTCAATCATCATATACAGCCATCACATATGAGCATCACCTCTTCCGGTCGCCACCTCCAACCATCACTTTCTGCCACCACCTCCGACCACCGTCTTTGACTACTATTTCGACCACTACTTTCAGTCACCGCCTCCAACCACGGCTTTCGACCACCACATTCGACTATTCCCTTCGACCATTACTTTTGGCCACCACATCCAATCACCGCATATAGCCACCGCCTTTTTCAATCACCACCTTTGACCACTCCCCTTCAACTACTACCTCCAACTACTACATACGGTTACCGCATCTGACCACCACTTTTGATCACCATCACTATCTTTTGTTTTCATTACCGGCTAAAGTCTCCAATTACTACATTCAATCACTACATTTTAAATATTTATGTGCTAAATATGTTTTTATTTTTATTTTATTATAAAAATAAATAAAAACATGTTTTTTATTTATTGTAAGAAAAAAACAAAAAATTGTAAATGTTACCAAATTGGGCCTTAATTATTAATAGAGCCAAATGATAAAAAAAAATAAAAGTAAATTATGTAACCAATCGCAATTAATTAGAACACAAGACATGCTGAGTTTTGTGTTTGAATTTTTAGGCATTCCCATTTAGATGGTTGTCCAGATATAGTGGTATGCCGAAGATGAAGAAAATCCAATTTGAGAACAGACGGATTGAGCGATCTGAGAGATCTGTAGAAGAAATCGAGAGCTGTTAAAGATGAATCGAGCGATCTGTGCGCGGGACAACAATTGTTTTGTGCGTCGCTAAGGTTGCGGTTATCATTTGTTTTGACCTATTTATAGATTAGGTTATGATAGAAATTCTAAGAAGAAGAGAGGCTTAGGTGATAAACTTGAGAGGCTTAAATTTGGTGGCATGAAAGAGTGTAGGGAGATGCCTCAATGTAGGCAACCGGCCAAATCACGTTTATTATTGATTCGTGTAATTGTTGTATTTTTTTATTTTACTTTTTATGGATTGAAGCCTACGTAAGTATCCGCTGCCCAAACCAGTTAGTTATTTTGAAAATTTAGGTGTGTTTCAAATCAACAAGATGGTATCACTTGATAATAATGTCTACAAATGGAACATGAAAATATTGAAGAAAAGCATAGTACTACTATTTTTTGGTTTTTGTGTACTTAGATTTTGCTTATTGATGAAATTGTTCATGTCAGCAAATATGTTTTTATTTTCGGTTTTATGTTCTGCTCTAAACGATTCATATTAGTGAGCTTATAAAAGTGATTTTTTATTTTTTATTTTATGCTATGATCGACCGACTGGTAAAATATTTATTATGTTGTTAGGATATTAGTTAGTCCAGAAACATACATAATCACAAACACAATCATATACGTAGTTTAGCTAATCGTAACCTACATACGAGAGGGTGTTTTCATTATAACAATAGAGAAATACAGAAGTTCACTCAAACTCACTCAACCTCTCTACTTACTTACAACAATTTTTTCTTTGCTTCTCATTGATTTCACTCACTCTTCTCTTACTTACTATATAAAACACACACATACAACAAGTATATATATAATATACACCGTGAGGGAGATGATCAAATTTGCCATAAGAAATATAGTCAACAATTGCAGCAAGAGCATGCATGAGAGGAAATCCACTGCGTGATCCTCTGTTTTCTTCCTTCAGCAGCTTTGTTTGACATTAATTCATTACTTGTTTTCCTTCCATTTAATGCTTTCAAACCACGTGTGTACCCAACAATTATTACCATAAATCCAAGGAAGCAGTGAAGGTGGGGGCAAATGAGTGGCAGGTGATCTGGGTTCCACCACTTCTCTCATTAGTTTCTGAAATGTTTTGATTGTAAATATCACCAATATATATAATTGAAACAATTTAACAAATGACAAGCAAGAACAGTAGAATTCTTGTGTTAGAAGGGCTGAATATCTAAAATCATAAATGTATTATTTTTATTTGATAATTGAAAAAAAAAAAAATTAGACTGAAGTGTAACTTAAAAAGTTCTCAGTAAAATATTTTTTCATTTATTAAAATTTAATAACAAGGCATGTTATTAAATACACAATCATAATTATAAGAAAAATTAGAAATTTGAATGAAAAATTCACAAAACTGTCGTAGAAAAAATATGCAATCATAATTAGGTATACACAATCAAAAAGTTAATTAACAAAATAAAAAGAGTAAAACAATTTATACTAATCAAATTGATTTCACACTCAAACTAATATTTATCAATGGCAAATAACAGAAAAAAAAAAAAGAGAGAGAGAATTTTATAATTTTAGGGAACAAACTTTTAATTTAAAGGAGCAAAATTAGAAACTATTAAAATATATATATATAGTGGGGGCATTTGGCTTCTCTAGGCCTACGCCCATGGTTCTAGGAACACGAATCACTTCAACAATTTAACAAGGATCACTTCACTCGAAAATTATATATTCATTTATGTTAATAAATTAAAAATTGTCAAAAATATTTCGAGATTCTTACATTAACCAATGGTCTTTCTTACGGATTTTGACTTAGGTTTTATTCGTTTGTGAGTTTGATAAATATGTGACAAATTAATTTTTAAATTATTTAAATTTTATTCGTTGATATTTGATACTTGATTTTTTAAAAATATGTTTGTGCATTGCAGTAAATCAAGAATCGGAGCCAAAAAGACATAAAGCTGCAAAAAGAAACAGACTGCTCGACAGACCGTCCGAACGGTGGATTGAGCGGTCTTAAAAAGCTCTCTGTATCTCAAACTCTGCAACAAGAAACTACCGTACAGACTTCACCGCTCAAACGGTGAATTTACCGCTCGAGCGGTCCTCGACGAGACAGCTTTTAAGTGCAATAGCAGTTAGGGTTTTGGCAGGCGACTATAAATAGGATAACTAGGGTTTGATATTTTATGCCTCTTTTGATATTAAGAAAACTTAGCCGCCACAGAGAGCCTTTGAAGTTATTCATAATACTCCCAAATTAGTCTATAACAACTTGTTGATTTTTTAGCTTTCGCTCATTCAAACCAATCATCAAGTCAATCAAACCTTCAACGATCTATTCGTGAAGTCGCTTGAGATGATTCTCAAGTCTTGAAGTTTGGTAAAAGATTCCGTCAGCATTGAAATCAGGTGGTGAGTTTTAGTGGCGGTCAAACATAGGACTTGGTGCACGTGGATTCGGCAAAGATAAGCTTGCTACCATTGGTTATGGGTATAACGTCGGGGTTGTAATATTTCTTTGTAACCAATGTTTGTTATAGTGCATGATTTTCTAGACTCGGAGTGATCTCGTGATTTTTACCCGGTTTCGGACTTTCCACGTACAAATCTCCTTCTCATGTGTGATTGTAATTGTTTATATTCTCTGCTTGTGTGTTTAGTGGTTTAAGCTTATTTGCAGTGTTTTGCTTCTTTAATTAAATTGATTAGTGCAAATTAGTTTGCAAATATGATTTTTCAATTGGTATCAGAGCAGGTCACAAAACTTTTTCGTAAATTTTTTTTTTGTGTGATCCATTGACTGATTTACAATAAATTGAGTATATTAGAGAAAGCGCATTGACTATTAGACCACCCATTCTTGACGGCCTTAATTGCCTTTATTTGAAAAGTAAGAATGAGGCCTTTTCTAAAAGTTATTGTGAACGTGTTTGACTTTTGTTGTTGAGGGTTACAAGTCTCCCACTATTATTGTTGATGGAAAAACTGTCCCTAAGTCCGTGGCTAAATGGGGCAGAGCTAATTTTGATAATACAGACTGGAACAACAAAGCCATTAATGCTGTATTTAGTGGAGTCACACATGATGAGTTTCGTAGAACTAATACGTGTGACTTGACTAAAAAAGTTTGGGATATTCTTCAAATCACTCATAAAGGGACTGATACGGTAAAAATATCAAAACTTCAACGTCTCAATTAGTTTTGAAACTTTACGTACGAAAAGCAATGAATGTTTTGATGACTTTTAAGCAAAATTAAGTGATATTGTGAATACATCTTTTAATCTGGGAAAAAAAATTCTATTTTCTAAAATTGTTCAAATTTTTTTTATATCTTTACCGAAACATTTTCAACCAAAAGTCACAGCAATAGAAAAGAGTAAAGACATCGACTCTATTTCTGTTGAAAGTTTAGTTGAAAATCTATAAATCTATTAGCTAAATTTTCAAAATAAAAAGGTTTTAAAAAATTTAGCTTTTCTTCAGCTCAAGGTTTTACAAGTGATTCTGATGATGATTTAGACTATGAGATGATGGCTATGTTTGTAAAGAAATTTAAGAAATTTTTAAAAATTAAAAAGCCTAATCAGGAGAAAAAATCACAAAAGAAGCACGGTAACGACAAAAGCCAAAAATATATCAAATTTTATTAAAAAATGGGTCAAAAGATCAAATTTCTGAAATTCAATACTATAAATGCAAAGAATATGAACATATGGCTAAAGAATATCCAAACTTCTTAGAAAAAAACAGAATGGATTCACAATCACTTGGGATGATGAAAGTGAACTCGACATGAGTGATAAAAAAGACCTGATTATGATGATAGTGACATTGTAGTTTTTGTTACTTTTGTTCAGGAAAAATATGTTGAATCTAAAAATGAAAAATTTATAAATGATTCTAGTAATGAAAAAGAGGAAGGTGAAAATGGTAATAAGTCTGAGGATGATGAAACTCTCTAATAAGCTTATAATAAGCTGTACAATGAGAGTTATTTGTTGACTAAGCACAATGTTAAACTTGTTAAAAATTTCAAATTGTGTGAAAAATATAATGAAAGTGTCAAGTAAGAGTCAACTGAAACTCAAGCTATGGTAAGAAAGTTAAAATCTGATAGGCAGACCCTGTGTGAAAAAAAGAGAAAAGAAATAGCCTGTTTAAGTTGAGTCATGCAAGAATGATCAGACTAACTGAACTTGAAAAAAAACTGCGTGCTTGCATTAATTCTAAGAAAGAGCTTGAATGTAAATTTGCTAAACTAGAAATTGACTGTTTGAATGCTCAAGCTATTTTTAAGAAATTAAATGCAGGTGCCAAGGCTTTGGATGACTTGCTTGGGCTGCAAAAAATCGTGACAGATAGATGTGGACTCGACTTTGTTGGTGCTTCTTCAAGCAAGTCGACAAAAGAAAAAGAAAAAGTCGGTCAACCAACTCAAGCTAAGTCCGTGCCAAGGTTTATGAAAGCAAAAACAGCCAATGCAATGAGCTAAAAAAAAAAACAACTACTGGTGCTTCAGCAAAAATCAATAAAAAGTGGGGATATCAAACAGGTAAATCCACCATTTTGCATGGTGAGGTAAGAAAGGCTAAATTTGTTCATACTTGTCATCATTGTGGTATTGTTGGTCATATACGTCCATACTGCATGAATTTAAATAGGAATAAATTTTTTGTGTAGAATTGTCATCATTGTGGTATAAATAGACACATCAGACCTCACTACACTAGGTTGTTTGACAAAAAAATGTTCAGTTTTAAAATACCACATCAACCTAGAAAAATTTGGACTTCTGCCCCTGTACCTGTGCCTTTGAAAATCAAGGAAGTTTGGGTAAAAAAGATTGATCTAGCCAGCTTTTCAGCTAATCGTAGTCCCTAGTTTGTTTAGTTTTTTTTTTTGAGGTTTTTTTTTGAGTTTTTTTTTTGGATCTTATGTTTTAAAAAAAAATTGTGAGAGCCGAAACATTATTAATAATTGAGTATTATTTTTGTACATTCTTTTATTTGGTTAAAATTCTATAATTTAGGCTTTGAGATTAATTACTATACGAATTTTTGGATAATTTGTTCATAGTGGATATAACGCTTTCAGAGGTAAGTCTAATCTGTACACCACTTGAACATTGATAAATGCAGAGATCTTCCGCACTTAGGATCAAATTTACCTATGGGTCTCTCTTATCTTTCAGTTTCCTAAAATTTCTAAAAAATAGCCATATAGTGGCGACTCACTTGATCTTAATGGTTACACTCTCTTCTTTTTTTGTTTTTATATGTTTGGCTTGAGAAAATGGTTACCTTTGCCGACCCTGTCTTTTTATACGTACTAGTATGCTGCTGCGTTGAAATTTGTGCTAAAATTTGCTTATATCTGAGTAAATAGCTACCTATGCGAACTTTTCTTTTTCGTTCATACTAGTATGAAAGCAGTCAATGAAAACATTAAAAAAAAGAAAAGAAAAAAAAAACAAAAACAAAAACAAAAAAAAGAGAAAGAAATCTTTGTAGTCATTAGTTAGGAGGGAGTTAGTCTATAAAGTGAATTGGGTCAAAGTTGTTTTAACTTTGTGATATCCTTGATTTTTGATAAATAAATGTAACTCAGCCATATAGACCTCATATAGAATTTGATATTGGAGTCTGAAAATATTTCAAGTCACACACACTACTTCATATAGAATCTATTCTGATTATGTTCGTTCATATATTAATATAGTTTATCTTAGATTCTGTGTGCGTTTTTTATCAATCTAACTTGACTTTGTGGTTTTAAATGAATGAAATTGTGCATGGGTCTAGTGCTTATTCTTTAATTTTGTTCCCTACTTAAAAAGATTTATTTTGTTTTATTTATTTATTTATTTGTTGGTCAATTCGTGACAAAAGGGAGAGAAAGAATAGATTGAGGGGGAGTCGTATTTTTTTGAATTGGAAGTTTTTTTTTCTTTGAGTGGGGAAGTTTAGTTTGAAGGGGAGTTTTTTTTTATTTTTATAAGATTGTGTCTTATCAGTGTTTTATGTGTTTTGTTGTGTCATGTAAGTATTTTTTTCATACCGATTTGTTAACTTGATTTATTGGATAACTTGGCTAGTTGGATTTTGTCACAGAATTACCAAAGAGGAAAATTATTATGGATTTTGACTTAGGTCTTATTCATTTTTGAGTTTAGCAAATCTATAACAAATTAGTTTTTAAATCATTTAGATTTTATTCGTTGATATTTAATAATTGATTTTTTGGAAATATGTCTGTGCCTTGCAATGAATCAAGAATCGGAGCCAAAATGACATAAAGCTACTAAAGAAAAAAGACCGCTCGACAGACCGCTTGAGCGATGGATCGAGCAGTCTTGAAGAGCTTTCAGTATCTCAAACTCTGCAACAAGAAACTATCGTACAGACTTCACCGCTCGAGCAGTGAATAGACCACTCGAGCGGTCCTTGACGAGACACCTTTTAAAAGCAGCAGTAGCTAGGGTTTTAACAGGTGACTATAATTAGGATAGCTAGGGTTTCATATTTTGTGCATCTTTTAATATTAAGAAAACTTAGCCACCACAGAGAGCCTTTGAATTTATTCATCGTACTCGTAAGCTAGTTTACAACAACTTGATAATTCTTTAGCTTCTGTTCATTCAAGCCAATCAACAAATCAATTAAACCTTCAATAATCTATTCGTGTTCGTGGAGTCGCTTGAGAGGATTCCCAAGTATTGAAGTCTAGTGGAGGATTCTGTTAGCATTGAAGTTCGATGGTGGGTTACAGCGACGGTCAAGCATAAGAGTTGGTGCACGTGTAGTCTACAAACGGGATTGATTTGCAGCGTTTGATGTTTGCAGACTGATTTGCACTAATCGATTTAATTAAAGAAGCCAAACGCTGCAAATAAGCCCAAACCACCAAACACACAAGCAGAGAATATAAATAATTACAATCACACATGAGACGGTGATTTTTACATAAAAAATCCCAAACCAGGTAAAAACTATGAGACTACTCTGGGTCTAAAAATTCAAACATTATAACAAACGTTAGTTACAAAGAAATCTTACAACCCCGATGTTGCAGCCACAACCAATGGTAGTAAATCTATCTTTAATTAAATAAGCTAAACGCTGCAAATAAACCTAAACCACCAAACACACAAGCAGAGAATATAAACAATCACAATCACATATGAGACGGTAATCTTTACGTGAAAAACTTTAAACCGGGTAAAAACTACGAGACCACTCCAGGTCTAAAAAATCAAACACTATAATAAACGTTGGTTACAAAGCAATCTTACAACCTCGACCTTGCATCCACAACCAATGGTAGTAAGCCTATCTTTGCCGAATCCACGTGCACCAACTCCTGTACTTGACCGCCATAGGAACCCACCACCGGACTTCAATGCTAACAGAATCCTCCACCAAACTTTAACACTTGAGAATTCTCTCAAGCGACTCCACGAACAGATCGTTGAAGGTTTGATTGACTTGATGATTGGCTTAAATGAGCGGAAGCTAAAAAATCATCAAGTTATTGTAGACTAACTTGCGAGTATTATGAATAACTTCAAAGGTTCTTTGTGGCGGCTGAGTTTTCTTAATATCAAAAGAGGCACAAAATGTCAAACCCTAACAATCCTATTTATAGTCGCCTTCCAAAACCCTAGATGCTGCTATACTTAAAAGCTGTCTTGCCGAGGACCGCTCGAGCAGTGAAGTCTGTACAGTAGTTTCTTGTTGTAGAGTCTGAGATACTGAGAGCTCTTCAAGACCACTCGATCCACCGTTAGAGCGGTCTGTTTTCTTTTACAGCTTTATGTCGTTTTGGCTTCAATTCTTGATTCACTGCAATGCACAGACATACTCCAAAAATTCAAGTATCAAATATCAACGAATAAAATCAAAATTATTTAAAAATCAATTTATCACAAATTTTCCAAATTTAAAAACAAATAAGACCTAGATCAAAATCCAAAACAATTATGTCTTCCATTTCTCTAAAAATAAAGTGCGTGCGCTTTTTTAACTTTGTATAAAAGAATGGTTCTGCCATAATTGCTTATTTGTTTATTTGATTTTATGTATTTTTATTTTTAGTAAAAAAAAATTATTATATCGTCAAATTATTATATTTTTAAATTTTTTTAATCGAGACGAATCGAAAAAGTAAAATTTTGTTTATTAAAATATAAAAAAACTTCAAAAAAGATAAAAATAAGTTAAAATAAGTTAATAATCCAAATTTTATGTTACTTATTTTTATTTTTAGTGAACTTTTTTTTATCTTTTGATCAAAATTTTTTACATTTTGAGTTCACCTGATCGAGACAATTTAAAAAAATAAAAAAATTTAATCAAAAATTAAAAAAAGTTGAGAAAGAACAAAAATAAACAAAATTGGTAATATTTAGCTATATATGTACACGTACATATAAGGAACTTCTTATAGGACATTTTTGCTGCTGTTTTCCGCTTTTTCTGCATTAGAAAGTAAAACTGTGCCAGAATATTTGTCATACTTTTTATTTATGGACTAAAAATGACTTTAAAACACTAAATCCTTGTTTGGAATTTTTAAAATTTTTTTTTTTAATTTAAAAATTAACTTTTTAAGCTAGTGTGGTATCTTTAAAAATACCACTTAGTCTTTCACTTTTTTCAAAATAAATAAATAAATTTATACACATCTCAAACGCTTACTTTTTACTTAGTAAAATAATTATAATATTGTTAATTAAAAAGTTAACTCAATTTATAAAAAAAAAAAAACTATATCAGTATCTCAAATACAATAACTTAACACTAAAAAGTGAGAGCATATTTAACATTTAAACAAAAAGTTAAAAATAAAAAGTTGTCTAAACAAATTATTCCAAATAATCTTTTTTATTTTTTGAAAGAAAAATTAAACCTCTTAAATTTCAAGCTTTTTACACATCCCAAAGAGTTGCTAAAAGCTACTTTTGAAAAAAGATCAATTAATTTTAATGCTTTTTAGCTTCTATTTTTCAATGCTCAATTTTTATGGTAAATTCAGCTGCAACAAATATTCACTTAAAAAAGGCTAAAAATATTATTTTTGAAAAATTACATTTGAATACTTTTGACCTTTACCTTTCACCAATTTAACTTTTACCATAAATTCACTTTAAAACAAACACATAGGGCGATTGTCATCGGAGCTATTGGCCTAACAGTCGTGTAGCTGCATCTTGTGCAGTAAGGTTACGAGTTCAAAAAAAAAAAATGCAATGTAATGTAATGGATTACGAATTAACCCAAAAACAAAAATGTAATGGATTACGGTGGTTGAATTTCAGGACAAGACACTAAAATCTTTAGACATTGTGTGACCATATATATCTCTCTTCAGAAAGACAAAACAACAACAATCAAAATTAAAAGGTAAGGGATCGAGCAATCCCCATATTGCACATATTTGATTCAAGGTGAATTGTAACCATTCAAAAAACAAAAATGTACATTTATCACCTACTAGACTTAACGACAGGTGCACTCCAAATGAGGTTTTTCCCTGGCCGGCAGAAAAGCATAAACTCTGACATCCTTACCCAAGGGGAGGCAGGCCACGTCTAGCATATATCCGATACCCGATACGTGACGATATGATATTTTGCAACGAAAACTCACTTACTTGTCCTCCACCCCATTCATAGAATTTAGCCGCTTTAATCTCTCATCAAGCTCCGCCATGACTGCTGGTTCCTGCTTTTTCCTCTGCTTTGATATAGTGGTGGTTGTCATGGACCCAATCTTATCAAAGGCAACCTGCAAGAAATGCAAGGAGATTGCTTCAATTTGTTGAACTTGATGCAGAAGCAACTCAAGAATTGGGTTATAAAAACTCTAAACATGTTTGGTTAAGGGACTAAAGTGGTGGGATGAGGTTTAAAGAACACATGAGTTTTGCCTGAAAAATTAGTCCCGTGTTTGGTTGCTCGATATGCATGGCAAACTATGTTTTAGAGGCATATGGGTCCTACATGTTTTCTAGTCCTTTGTTTGGTTCAACAATTTTAGTACAGAGACTGTTCCTTTTGGATAATTAAATAAGGGATAATTAATACGAGGGGAGGGTGGAATTGTGGGGATTAGATTTGTACCGGCTATTTTCCTACTAAATTTAATTGTCAAAATAGTTATATCTCTTAATCCAATTATTTTTCTCCTGCTAATCAAATATAAAATAATTTTACAAAATAACTTATCCCCAAAATTCTATTCATAATTCCATGGAACAACTCATCTCTCACAATCTTATCTATAATCCTATCATATCTCATCTTTTATATCATTATTTTATTCCTTTTTACCTCATGGTATAACTGGTTCCTCTTTATCCCTTGGTACTATAACTAATCTCCTTAAAAATAATCATAAAATTGAACATGTCCTCATCACCCTATGACAAGATAGTAAAGACAAGATGAAAGCCCCATATATTAGGGGAAACATTCAAAAGAATTTTATGTCCTCCATAGCTTTTGAAACAATTGTACCTCACTGCACATTATTTTTCATTATTAGAGGGTTATGAAGCTTTTCATTTTTTATGTTCAAACGCTTGGATGGATTCAGTTCCACATGCCACATCCCCATAAAAGCACCATTTTCTTTATTTACTCATTTTTGGGAAAATGGGCCAGTTAAAAAGAAATAAAGTCAAATAGAGTTTAAGTTACCGTCAATAGTTCATCGGGATCAAAGAGGTGATGGGTGGTTTTCTGCAATATATCGATTACATCCCCAACCTGATGTGTCATAAGCAACTCTTCTTCCTTCATCTGCAACCACCAACCACAACTTTTACAACTCGGATGTGTAGGTTGTATCCACCACAAATTCAACGTTCAAGAAACATATGAAATTTGAATTAACAAAACGTAGAGTTACCTTGAAAATAGCCAAAGCTACATGAAACAAAACTTTTGCTCCATCATAGAAAAGTGCATCCCATACCCTCAAAGTTGTCTGAAAATGAGTATGCGGGTACAAATGACAGGTCAGCAAGAAGCATAAAGTGAGTGTGTGTTCAAGAGACAGAAAGGGAGAGTCAGGAAGGTTTCAACCTCTGAAGGCAAGCTCTTGGAAAAGAGGCATAAGAACCACTCGGTGGCAACAAGGGAGACATCAAACTCCAAAGCTTCCAAATGAGCGGCTATCCTGCATTTTTCTCATTCCAAATTAAAAAAAAAACATAAAGAAAAACTAACATGGAAAGGATATGAAACATCAGCTGTCTTACCAAGGAAAGAACGGGAGAACATACCTTGGACACTTTTTAATTAGAAGATCTTTAAACACCCTTTGCTCAACATGGCAACCTGATAAGTTGTGTGTGTAGCAATCACTAACTAAGACATTTTCCAGGAGGACAGCTAGCATCCAAAACGCATCTTCTTCTGTTTTCATCACAAGCAGCAACAATGCTGCAACATAATTTAAACCCTACACCAAGAGAAATTCAAGTAAAGGTTATAAAATTATAGCTTTTCAGATTACAATACTAACATCTTCAACTAAGTTGGAAATTTTATTCCCTTTTTGTCAGGTCTAAACCTCCGAAGTGATCAATTCTTTCGTATTTCTTTTTCTCTCAAAGCAATTAATAATTAAGGATGAAAGTGGACATATAAAGTGTACACAATCGAGAATCTAAAAGTGAGCGGCAAGAGAAGAGATGTGTCTGAGTTGTTGTGTAATTGATCATTTGAATCAATCTAGTGGGTACATTTTCTAAGACGATAAGTAAAAATAAAAATAAATAATAATAATAATAATAATAATAAAATAATGATCATGCGTTAAAGTCATAAACTAAGTTTAAGTGATATGAATAGACAAAGGATAACATTAGTAGATATTCCAAGTAGATTAAAACATGATAACAAGATAGATGGTGAAAATGATGTGGATGAATCATAACATGCCTTAAAGTCATAAACTAAGTTTAGGTGATCTGAATGGACAAAGAATAACATCGGTAGATATGCGAAGTAGATTAAAACATGATAACAAAATGGATGGTGAAAATGATGTGGATGAATCATAACCTGACAATAACCAACATCAGAATCACGGAAAGAATACCCCACAAGAACACGTCTGAGAGTGCCATGACCCTCTGGAGTATCCAACCATGGGTGACCAGGGAATGTTCGTGGTAGGTCCTGCACATAAATATGCATACAAATATCAGAGGAGAATGGTAATCTTGGCATTGCTAACATTAATCTCTCATGGAAAGGAAGTCTTAAATTTTCTATTCGGAGAAACCTTTATCGTAGTATCAAGAGACAGCAATTGAACCATGTTTAAAAGAAGCATCGCAAGTATTATAAACCGTTTTCTTATGTATTTTCGGTAAAAGGTTCATGTCAATAATAAATAACTAACGGATGAAATAGTTTTATAATGGTTCTCGCTTTTCTGGTTTCAATCTGTTCAGTCTTCAGCCTGAAGAACCATGTTTTACATATGATCATAAAGGTAGCTGAATGGAAGGGATCTCCCATAAAGGAAATCAGCAATAATAGTTGCATGTTATACATATTGTACTTAGTTTCCATATATATATATAACATCATCCAGACAATCTGCAGTATTTAGATTCATTTGCAGTTATGT
>JAOTRH010000025.1:5986627-6001026 GCA_034768845.1 Heliamphora exappendiculata
AAAAAAACAAAATAATAGAAAAAAAAAGAGAGTCCCACCAAGCCTTTTTAAAAAGGGGCTAAAAGCTTCACTAATAATAAAGAAACAGAAAACATGAACTCCTGATATCAAGGTTATTTTACATGCTAGGCTACACCCAGAATAAAAATCGAAAGGCAAATGGGATTAACACTTATGAGGCCACATCTCAATAAAAAGATGTAACTTAGAAAAATGGCCATACCAATGGAAGGCTGTTTCAGATTCTTTATTAATAAAAAATGACAATTTTGTGTGCATGTTATTTGGATACAAAAAAATAAAGGCAACCTAACAATTCCAAATGTACAATTTGGTTAGGAATGTGATAAAGTGGAGATTTAAGCCAGGGACAAATAATACTAATTCAAGTAATCTTTGAACTAATTATCCCCAGTTTTGCATATGGATGAGGCCGGATTATGGGCTAAATAAGGTGATCTGGTTGTGTACCATGTTTGGTTCAAGGAAAGGGTAAGGTTGCATGAAGGGAGATTAGAGACCAGATTGTTGAATATGCCCCTAAATCATTTATGAAATCTCAAAATGTTTCACACCATAATCCCCGAATATCAACATCCCCACAGTGGGATATGTAGTACCCTCTAGGCCGCTACATGTTATTTGCACCAACCAGCCAATTAATATTGGCCTTATTGAGCCACCAATGGACAGATGGGCTAAACTTGCCCCTTGATTCCCAACAAAATGTGGCCAATTAATATTCAGAATATATTCCCAATAAAATTACTAATAACCATACAATACGTATCACAAATACAGATTGTTTAAACTCTGTGCTTACCACTTGGATCACAACCCACATGCTTCAACTCCATAACATAAATGCACTGCTAATTCTTAAATAAATGAAATCAACTGAAGGAAATCAAAAAAAAAAAAGAAGTCATCAGCCTCCATGGTCTTCCATCACACTAGATACAGTGAAGTAATATGTAAAATTTTAGGTACAATAGGCTATGATCTCATATTCATCTCTGATTCTCCATGATTATGATACCCGCCTATGTTTAATAACTAACACTTAGAGAATATTAACATTCATTTTCCATTGAACAAAAAGGTAAAAGTAAATCCATTTATTCCCCAATTAGCCCATAATAATGTCAAGCACTTGTTTTTAAAACCGTTCTAATTATTTCTAAAGACCCAATACATTCATCAATTCATTCACACCATTATGGATTTTGATAAAAAATTCATCTTTCGGTAAAGAATCTAAAGATTATCAACCCACCCCCCCCAAAAAAAAAACAATAGCAGCAACAGAAAGTATGCTAAAAAAATTATGTTGTTAAGTAACATAAATGCAATCTAACCAAGCTCAATTGGATCTGGAGATTCAATGTTAGGCACCAGAAACAGTAAGAGAGGATTATTAACATAAGCTATTATAATAGATTCCAACTGCAAAACTACCCAATTTGGCAAAATAGCTGACTCCCACAAACATCAAACAACACAATGATAACAATACGATAACCATTCTATGTCCTATGATCTATCCGAAACAACTGAGCAACCATCCAGCTTTCACATGATCAGACACAATATAAAAATAGGAATGCCATAACTCCTAGATTTGTCACAATAATCGATATAATGCCGAAAGATCTAACTCACATGATCGATCTGCCGCGTAGCAGGAGTAACCTTACCCTCGACCGCCTTGGTTAAATCGTTGTAATAGCTCTCCGGCACCGTAGATTTCTTCTTAGCTGCCCCGGACAGCGAAAACCAGACTTTAGGCCGTAAAACCGGAGGAATTCCCTTCCTTATGAGGCTCTTCAGAGTAATTGCATTTCCTAGAGCTGAAAACTTAAGGGAAGATGTAAGGTTAGACGAAACGCGAGTGTGCAAATACCAATTGGCGCCTTTGCTGGCCTCCAAAGCCCACCAAACCCTGCCCTGTTGCCTCACCTTCTCCCTAACCTCATTCAAAACATTAACATCATCAACGTTGCCTTCTACTGTGAACCCATAAATATCTTGAAATTTTACAGTAAGGTTTGCCCTTCTGGCATGAATGCTCGGCCTCAAAATGGGGATTTGAGCCTGAATTTCTAAAGCTAAATCTCTCCTGCTCTGAGTTCCATACATTGGATGAGATTACAATAACAGATGGTCAATTTCGAAGGCTTTGAACCTAGAATTTTATGAACAAAAGCGGAAATCTCAATTCTTTGGGACGTGGGTACCCAAGATTTCATAGAAAATAAAGATTCATGAATAGAAAATGTCACGCAAGGAGCGCATTTTCATTTGCTATGAAATGCGCTTATTTGTAGCAGCGAACTTTCCCAAATCTGAAAAAAGCAATAGCAAATTCTGAACCTTTCTCAAATGGGTTATTGAAAAAGTTGAAAAATTCAAAGACAACACCAACTCTGAGAAAGGAAAAGCATAAAAAGGGATCAGAAAACAACGGAAGTCAAAAGGAAAAACACACCCACGTATATATACACAAATAAATACGGAAACAGAAACAGAGAACGGATCTTTCTCTGCTGCTACTTGCGTGGATGGAGAAGAGGAATGTAAAAGAAGGTGATTTTGTCTTGAAATGCTTTTGATCTCAACAAAAAACAAGAAGAAGAGATAATCTGAGCAAACAACGGATTGTTTTGAAGCGAAAATGGATGATGGGAAAATAAATAGGGTTATAGTGGAATCAAATCCCCTGAATTTTGGGTTATCAGTGCCTGAATTGCAGGAAAAATCGGGTGGTCTGAACAACTCTAAACTGGAATGGGTCGAACATCAGAGAGAACTTAATTGGAGGGTCATTTTTTGAATTTTAATTTTTACTTATTACACACACATATATATATACATATATTTTTTTCCTGAATTGGTGACATCTATAGCCTCGTTTGTCAATTGTTTTAAGCAGGTTTTAACTTATATTTTTTATATTTTTTTTAAATTTAAAAAGTT
The DNA here is from genome assembly GCA_034768845.1 of Heliamphora exappendiculata. Taxonomy (NCBI): domain Eukaryota; kingdom Viridiplantae; phylum Streptophyta; class Magnoliopsida; order Ericales; family Sarraceniaceae; genus Heliamphora; species Heliamphora exappendiculata. Next base: position 5,989,604 of record JAOTRH010000025.1, read on the forward strand.
AAAAAATCTAGTTTTACGATTCAAAAGTTTTTAATATTTTTGCTTCTTATATAATTTTTTTATATTTTTTAAAAATATCACAACTTTTATTATATAAATTTATTTTTTTATAAAAATTATATTTTTAAAATATACTCGTCAAAATTTATGAAACAAGACCCAAATTGAATATGAAATTATCTATAAATAAATTTTAAAAAATTATAATAATTTTAAATAAAATTTTTATTTTTTGACTTAATGCTACATTTGTCTTAAGGTCATTACATACTTTTTTTTAAATGAATTTTTTTAACTTTTGAAACTTAAAATAATTTTAAACAAAAATTTTTAACTTAGATTTAGGTTTCTTGACGTGTCCTGTATTAATAGAAAAAAGCAAAACATTGCAGGAAAAATTATTAAGTAGTCTCAAATATTATATTCATCACCTACATAATAGTAATTTTATTAAATAAAAAATATTAATACATATTAAATAAATTCATCTTTGTCTTTTATTTATTCAATAAGACTGAGCTATTATTGTTTAATCTATAATATTTTTTATTATATAATTAAATAGAAACACTACGTATCTAATATCAAGTGATGTTCCAAACTAATGAATAAATACTCTCATTGGTGTTCCTTTTAAAATAAAATTGTATGATTTTTTAATATTACTTTAAATTTAAACTTGAGTGGATCTATTTTATTCCAATATTTATCAAAAAAAATTTATATTGTTTAATTTAAAAATTATGACTATTAATAACTAAAAATAAAATTATTTTTTTATTTAATTTTTTTAATTTGTCTTAATTTCTAAATATATATCAATTTGTAGATAATTTCATATTCATCGAGTATCAATTTCTCATTTTTTTGTCAGTTGGTGACGGATCTTTATAAAGTGTCTTTAAAAAATTTAATAAATTTTTGAGATATTCGAGGATTGGCCTCCTTTTTAGGCATCATACGAGTTTTTTATTATAGTCGAGTTTTTTTTATATTAATTTTAGTCCCAAGTATACATTTTTATAATGGATTTGTCCTTATTTAAGATATTTTAGTTTTTTTTATCATATTTGATGTTTGAATTTGTTGAATTATAATTATGGAAGATAAGGCTATTAAATTTTAAAATTTTCAAATATTCTCTTACCATGAAAACTTAGTCAATGATTGATATAAAACCTTACAAATCAAAATAGAAGAATAGCAAATTTAAAGTGAAAGACCAGTATAAAACCCTAGAAGTACCAATTCTCTCTCTCTCTCTCTCTCTCTCTCCGCCTTAAGCCGTCGCCATCGCTGCAACCCCTTTTCTTCCATCCGACTACCGACCACTTCTTCTCCTTCCTTGTCCTTCATCATCGTAGTTAGGGATTCTTCATTATTTGACATCTTCGACAACAGCTCGAACAGAGGCAGCTCATTAGCCTCCAACGACAATGATCTTTGCGTCGTTGAGATTGAAGCATCAGCTACGACGAATGGTATTTCAAGATCTCGCCGCCACTACTCCTTCGCCGTCGCCCCTCCTTCTAGATCTGGACTTGTCAGTGCTGTCGCTCCCTCTTCCTTTGAATCTGAACTTATCTACTACCATCACTTCTCCCTCCGAATCTTGACTCCTTCATTACCGGCAATGTGATTGCTGTGAAAAATTTATTACTTTAATTTTTTCTAGAAAATTCTTTCAAAAAATTTTGTTAGTTTAATGAAATGAGAAATTTCTTCTAGAATTTTGAACTGATAAATTTATTAGTTTAATGGAATGAGAAGATTGGTATCGGAGAAAGTAGAAGAAATTTTTGGAGAATGAGTTGCCAGCGTTGGTACCGAAGAAGGAGTGGCCAATGTCAGCGCTAGATAAGGAGTGAGTGGCATCGGCTGTGGCGCCGAGATTTAGAGTTTTGTTTGAAAAATAAAAAGAAATTCAAGAAATGTTAAGAAAATATTTTAACACATTGAAAATCAAAATTTAAAAATTCTTTTATGTGAAAAAATGGATTCTCCATTTGATTTTTGAGAAAAATCAAGAAAAATAAAATGAGCCACTGATTTTTAAAACGGTAACCAGAGAAAACAAGGGTCTGTGGGCAAAGGTACGAGCTAGGAAGTTTGTTAGGCACCCCGTTCGTCGAACCGTGAAGTTGGCCTCTACTAATCATCATTAGTTCTTAATCAGATTTCTCAAATGTATACAAATACAGAAAATATAGGCGAAAAAAGAATATTCAAAATTAAATAGTGAAAATACATAGCATATGTATATAGAACATTAAATGAAACAAGTAGCAAAAAAAATTCTAAATTCTACGGTATGTAATTTCTAACTAAAGAATATATTGAGCAAACTGCATGGAATTGACAAATGTATATAAATAAAGAAAACCTAAACATGTTAGAAATGCGCTAATAAAATTTATGGTAAAGACCACATAGAATAAACAAGGAAAATAAACTAAAACAAGTCCTAAATTCTAAACATGTCGTGAAACTAAAGTGAAAGTACCTGACCTAGTCTATTACTAACTAAAATATTAGAAATAACAAACTATGCTAATAAAATAAATCATGCTTTAATCAAATAATTGTAGCGAGGTAAAACTTAGAATAAATAAATAAAAGAATGTGGGCACAATATTGACTATTATGACCACATTAATATTGATGCCAGAATATCGCAATCATAATATCACAAATTACGATGCAAGAAATATAGACAACATTGCTAAATTTTAATAGAATAGTACAATAATGATAATGTACTATAAAATAAAGAATTAGAATTTACGAAACTTATGAAATTCAATCAAATTATAGAAAAAGCATAGCTAGTTCGAAACTAGAATAAAACATGCTTTAAATTTAAAAACTACTAACTAAGCAGAAAATTAAACAGTAGGCATGTAATCGTGTATGTAACCCAACTTCTTCACATAAGAAGAGAGTGAAGAGAGAAGCGTCGGGGATCTTACAGAATACTTGAAGTGTAACCCGGGTGAATCCTCAAGTCAGGAGAATAGTGCTCAATTGTTCGATTTTCGAGGAATGCTCCAACTCCAATCAGTAAGTCAGGGATTCGGCAGAGTATAGACGTAATGTAGCTCGCACATCCGCGAAGCAGCAGGGTGCCAGCATCAAAACTTGTACTCGCTCAATACTTCGGCAAAGTATCTCTCACTCAAAATTTTTTTCCTGAAAAACGTACAAGGGGTACGATATTTATAGAATTCATCGGCCAATGAGATGCTGACACGTTTTAAGACACGTCAGAATTTTTCAAGGTGACGGTCACCACATCATGAGTTGGCGGTCGCTACTTCAGGAGAGTTTTCATAAGCTTTTTATAGCGGTCGCCACTATACAATGTGACGGCCCCATGGTTGCAAGGTGGCGGCTCTAGGTTCAAGTTAGTGGCTAGAGGTTTGGATATTATGGGTTCACTAGTTCAAGAATTTGGCTTATTTGGCTTGGATACTGAGCTTGGATCATTCTCCGAGAATCGTTTAGAAGCACCATTCTTTCTAATTTCATTATCGGATTCACTCGGACCAACCTAAGATTAGGCGAGGTCAAATTGGGGTACCTACATTGGCGTCGGAGATGATGGAGTCGGTGGCGACAATGGCAACGACGACGACATAGGATGAAGCGAGATTTCTTAGAGATTTGGGGCGAGAATTTTTTGGAGAAATTTTTTATTTTCGATTAGAAAGAAATTTGGTCAACGAAATCTTTTGAAAGTTTGTTTTAAGGGTATTTTCGGTAAAAAAAATTAATATTATGGGACTAAATTTAATAAAAAAAAGTTAAACATGACTAATCTTTAAATATCGGACCTATCTCAAAATTTCTATAAATTTTTTTATACTTATTTAACAAACATACATTTTAAATTCTTTTAGAGGACTTAGAAAAGTAAAAAAAAAAATAGATTAAGTTTAGAAAATTAAAAAAAAAATCACTTAAAAATTTTATAAGATTTTTTAAGTGAGCTTTTTTTAGCCTTAAAAAAACGTACTGTACTACTAAAATTCGTTTAACCATGACAAATAAAAAAGTAAAAAATTTAGACCAAATTTTTTTTCAAATAAGTGTACAGTATACGTTTTATATTTATCTCGTTAGAAAGAATCATAAAGTAAAAAACTTTGACTAAAAAATGTTGGGATTTAAATACTAATTCCTGAACGCGAACGGAAGCAAAATCACGTACAAAAAAAACAGAAAATAAATAACACCGAGAATTTATGTGGTTCGGCTCACACCGGCCTACGTCCACGAGCGAGAGAGAAAATATTTCACTATGTCGTATGTGAAAGAGTACAAAACTCGTCTCCCTTCTCTCTACCAGCTAGCCTCTCAATTTTTTGTCTTATCCTCATTTTTATGGCTCCACTAATGTCCTATTTATAGGCACACATGTGGAAGCCCTATACATAAAGAATTCTAGTGGACCTTTAATTCCACCCAAATTCAATTACATATAGACCAAAAAATAAAATACGGGCATGGTAGAATACAAGCCACAACCCAACAATTTTCACCTTGGCTTGAATTCTTCAAACCACCCAGAAGATTACTAGCATCGCTGTCAATTCTGCCGTCGTCGTCGTCGTACTGCCACTCCCAAACAGCATGGCTCATACCTCTATATCGAGGTGCCCGCACCCCAACCCGGGTGCCCCACAAAGATCACTACTTTGTAGAAAAACGTGGCCCTATATCTCCCCATTTGTCACACAATCGGAGAGATCACCTCCACTAACCAAATCAAGAGTAATTGAGACTCGCTTCTGTCGAGGTGTACACCTGTCCGTCACATCTGTAGTATTAGTCTCGTTGCCCGGAACTTTCTTGTGAACATTCAACAACTGTTGCTCTTGCATCTTGCTGGCATCCTATACACAATTTGATTTGCTCACCCACACACTTATACTACCTTGTCACTTTCGTGTATCCCTGCACCTATTTCGTATGCTTTTTCGCAACTATTATTTACCCTGATCACGCTTACACTTTTTTCGTGCATGTTGTCTACTTGTACTACTCATCTGATGTTTGACAGTAGCTCCACCTGTCACAATATTTCCTACGAGCCTGTATAGGTTGTTTAATCATCTGGCCCTGCAGTACATCCTTATTTCTCTTTGAAACCCAAATAACTCCACTTTCAGATGAGAACCCGCAATCTCTCGAATCCAACATCCCTAGAGAAATCAAGTTCTTCCTTAGATTCGGCGCATGTCTAACCCCAGTCAAAATCAAAACGGTCCCATCAAACTTGTAAAATCGCACTGTCCATATACCGACAACTCTGCTCACTGCATTGTTAGCCATCCTGACAGTACTCCTATCACATGCCTGATACGTATTAAAATACTTTCTAACTGCACACATGTGGAACGAACATCCAGAATCTAATATCCAATTTGATTTTCTCATACCTGAAGTAATTGTGAACACATCTGATTCTTCATAATCGAACCCCTTTGTAACAGCTGTCTCTGACGATTGTTATTTTCCCTTGTCTGTCTTGTACTTCAAATAATTCCTCTTCAAATGACCTTCCTTGTCATAATAGTAGCACTTCCCTTTGTAACGTGTCGACTTGGAACGACCTTTCTTCTTGGACCCATCTTGCTTCACTGTTGCCCTACCTCTGGCTTTCCCACTGCTTGATGCAACCATAATACCCTCTCTCTGTGATCTGTTACTCTCCCTCTTCTTCAATATCTCATGAGATATGAGAGCAGCAATAATCTCATCTAACCCAAGGGTATCTTTCCCAAACATCAGTGTAGTCCTCAGATACTCGTATGATGAAGCCAATGAAACCAACAGGAGAATTGCTTTATCCTTATCTTCGATCTTCGCGCCGATAGATTCCAATTACGTCAGTATCCTATTGAATTCGTCCAAGTGCTTCATAAAGTTCGTTTTCTCTGTCATATGAAGTGCATATAGTTGTTTCTTTAAAAACAATCGATTTGTCAATATTTTGAACTTGTACTTGCTCTCCAATTTAGCCCAGAATTTTATCGGATCGCTTTCGTTGATGACTTTTCGAAGAATGCTGTTACCGAGATACAACTGAATCGTGTTGTTTGCCAAATCCCGCATCTCCTCCCATTCTACATCCTTCATCGTTTCTTATTTTTCTAACTTCTTCCTGAGAGCCTTGATCAATCATTCACGCGTCAAAATATTCTTCACCATTTACTACCATAAAGTGAAGTCGTTGTGACCGTTAAAAGGTTCAATCACAAAACTCGAATTCTTCAACGCCATTAGATTTATCTGACAATCTCCACAATCTGAACTCGTCACAATATCATATATGTATAAGCCTTGTCCCACATAGCCCAAATCAATTTTGATTGTATCCGATCGCTCCTGATTGTACCCAATCACACTCGATCAATCTCAATCTATGCTGATCTGTCCAATCTAAATAAACGGTGCATAAATCAAAAAATTTGATTATACCGATAAATCTGTAGTGCTAAAAATTTTAAGAGACACCTCTTATTTAAATTATTTTATTATATATACGAATCAATATAACAAAATAATTATAAACCGTTAATTTCAAAACCATTCAAATGTCAACAGAGTCTTAAAAGATCAATTCAAATGTCAACACAGTCTTCTAATCTTCCACGAACATTAGTGTTTTCATCTTTAATGATGCGGTCAAATCTTGATTTTACCGATTTTCGTGCAAAACCAAAACACCACCCAAAAACTTTTAGACAATCACCATTCAGTATTCCCAATTAGGAAGCAAATCAACACCCGAAGACGTTATTCCAATTATAAGAACCTCCGCTCATTGTGTTAAAACAATAACATCGAATTCAATAATTATGCCGCACTTGCAACTGAGATGAATCAATCACACTGCATTTTGTATCAACGATGCTGCGGCTCTTTTTTTTTTTTTTTTTTTGTGTAAAATAATTTTTTTAATTTATACGATACGAAATTAAAAAAAAATACATGTGCTCCGATTAACCACCACGGCTTCAAATCGTCCACCGTCGGCTCTGATATCACTTGTTGAAATTTAAACATCAATCCCCGAACACGAACGAAAGCAAAATCATGCACAAAAAAATAAAAAATAAATAACACAAAAGATTTACGTTGTTCAGTCCGCATCGACTTACGTTCACGAGCGAGAGAAAAAATATTTCACTATGTCGTATGCGAAAGAGTACAAAATTCGTCTCTATTCTCTCTACCAGCTAACCTCTTAATTTTCTGTCTTACCCTTATTTTTATTGTTTCACTAGTGTGTTATTTATAGTTACACACGTGAAAGTCTTATGTATAAAGAATTTTAATGGACTTTTAATTCCATCCCAATTTAATTACATATAGACCAAAAAATAAAATACGGACCCAGTAGAATACAAGCCACAACCCAACAAAAAATAGATAACACAAAAAAAGCCAACTTGATAAACTATTTTAATTTTTTTTTGTTTTTTAGTAAATTTGTTTTTAACTGTAACCTGCATATGTATACTTTTTAGATTTTTCTTGTTATAAGAAACAAAAAAAATAAAAATTTAAACTAAAAAATAAAAAAAATAAAAAAATAAAAACTTACAAAAAATGTTTATTAAGTTTTTTAGACCAAACTTAGGCAATTAGTTTCATTACGTTTTAAATGTCGGTAAGTCATGATTGATCATACTGAATGAAACCAACCGGTATTAAGAATTAGTGTAGTACCGGTCCCTAACTAAGGCGGTATTTGGCCGCTACTTTTTTTTAATTTTAGTAATAATTTATAATTTTTTAAATATTCATATTTTTTACTTTAAGTTATAATTATTTTTTTTTATCTTATTTATAAATTAATATATTTATTAAATACTTATAATTTTTACTATAAATTATAATTTATAAAATATTAATTTCAATAATACCAAATACCTATTAAATCACGTTAAAATTTTACTTTATTTTTTTCTCTTCTACTCTTTGCTATTTTTCTTCCCAAATTCAAAATTCAAACATGATTTACACAAAGTCTTCCAAAATGGTCAATTTTAAATTTTCATAAAAATATTAAATATTAATGGTACATCTCTTTCATAACAGCTTATCACAAATAAGAAAACAAGAAATTAAAATTACACTAACTAGTTTAAAAATTATGATATATATATATATATGTATATATATATATATATACGTTTGAAATTTTTGGACCTTCTTTAGAAGGCATGGCAAACAACATGCATCGGCTTTATAAAAGAGGAAATCTTTTTAGGACCATTGATTGTATCTTTTGACTTGAATAATGGATGAAAATCATTTAAGGATGGATATGACGGATGATAAAATAGATGTTTATGATATATAGAGAGTATTAAGGGATCAAAAGACTTATCAAATGGTCATAAAAATTGAATATTAAAGTTAACACCAAAACAATTATTATCGTTAGATTGAGGACTGATGGGTTCAGAGAGCAAATCTTTTAAGAGATCATCAGATTCAAGTTGAGAATTGAGCTCTTTAAGAAGTATTTTTTTCAAAGCATTATCAGCTCTTTAAGAAGTGTTTTTTCTATATTTTCTACATCAATTTTACTTTGATTAACTATTTGTGGAGATCTAAATGAACCTTCACTAGAGAGTATATGTAAGAATGATATGATAATCCTAACCATATTATGTGAATTAATTATGCAATGCAATCACTTAATATGACGAGTATATCGGTCGATTATATTTTTTATATTTGGACTTATATTTATATTTAGACTTATATCGATTATATTTATGTGATTTTCTTTTCTTAATCTTTTTATCTCTATCAAGAGGAGATTTAATAGTATTATATTTAAATTGATAGCAAAATTGACCAAATTTATATGCATATATATAGCAATAAATTCAAACTAGTATATATTATTTCATGGCTATCAAGAAAACAATCATTACTTTAGCCGATACATGACTCAATGCATTGAAGGCTCGTTTAGCATTTCGAATGAAATTAAGTGGGATAAAATGGATAAATAATATTGTGGACTTTAGATATTTTTTTTAAATATTAAGAGATTATGAAATGAATTATGTGTAAAGTGAAAAATTTGATTCATGTCTAGTTAGAGTCAAATAAAAAATGAAATAAGATTTGTAGAGTTATTTTTTACTGTTAAATAAAGAAAAAAAATAATTTGAAGCTTCGTACTAATAATACTAAGGGAGTCCTAGTATTATTAATATTATGAATAAGATATTACTAATCCGGTGTTTGTCGAATTATTAATTATAAATTTCGCAATACAAATGTAAAATTATTAGTATTAAGAGACAAAATTTGATATTATGGGGCCAAGTATTTTTGTCCAATTCGATGCCACGCAATACCTCAATCCAAACATGCTCGGAGTGAATTAACTATATTATTCAGTAAAAAAGATACAACAAATAAAGCTGCACATGCAAATTTAATTAGTAAGTTAGTGTAGCTAAATATTGGATAAATATAATATTTAAGTAATATTTCGTTGCAAATTGTTTAATTTTTTTTCTTTAAATAATCTGTCTTAGAGAGAACTGTTAATGGTCACTTGATTTAGTCAAGAATTTATATATTTAAATTCATACAATTAATTGTTATTTTGAAAAATAATTTATATTTTTTTCTTAAAATACATAAAAGCCCCACTTTAAAATATTTGCTTCGGGACCCCTGATGCCGAGAGCAGGGCCCGCACACATTTATGTAACATCAAGGTTTATAGCTCTAACGGTACAAATTTATATTTTGTCAAAATTTGAAAACATCATACAAAATGGACTTAATTGTACACTTGCAGGATGACAATAGCAGATGAGAGGGACTTTTCTCTAACAATAATAATGTTATGGTCAGGAGTGTCCATATGTTAGATCCATACATTCAAATTGTTCAATTCAATACGTTTAATATGATAATTGGTGATTTTGTTCATAATTGGATGAGATCACAAGTCTTTCAATGTCTTTTAGATGGTGGTTGGAATACGAATCTCGAGCGTAACTACCCCTTAAACTCAACTCAATCACTAAATATTAAATTTTGTAAATTTTACATTTATTATAAGATTAAATTGTTTATTATTTTAATATTTTTGTGTAAAAATAATATAATTTGGTCTATTTGTGATTTAATTAATAAATTAATAATTTTTTGAGTTTTAAATTTAGTAAACATAAATTTTTTAATTAAAGAAGACTTATAATTGGATAAAAAATATAACAAGCTTAACAAAAAAAAGTTCAAAACATACATGTTCAAACTGTCAAACCAAACTGCATTAACTCATGAACCCATCAAATTCATGCACCAAAGTCGCTGAACCTAATGGTCGATTGAAGATGACAAAATAAAAAATCAAATATTAATGGTCGGATGATGGGGCCAACCCATCCCAATCCAATCTATGGACATTTGTAGTTATGGTTATATGAGGTGCTAATTATATTTGGGTATGGACATTTGTGGTTATGGTTATATGAGGTGCTAATTATATTTGGGTATTATATAGATTTTTAGATTTGTTTGTCAATCTTAATTTCTCACCTTTTTGATTTTTAGCTTTTAGCATTTTTATTTATTAACTTAAAATACTTTTATATATTTTTAAAAATTTCTTAGTTTTTGTTATACACAACTGTTTTTTATAAATATTATATTTTTAAAACTCTACTTGTTGAGATTTATCAACCAAGATTTATATTAAATATAGCTTTGTTTGGGCTAAATTTTAAAAAATTGCTTATTTTTATCTTTTTTGAGTTTTTTTAATCTTTTGATCAAAATATTTTATTTTTTCAAATTGTATTGATGATATAAACCAAAAAAAAAAATTGATCAAAAAATTAAAAAATTACTAAAAACAAAATAAATAACATAAAATTTAGATTATTGACTTATTTTTATTTGGATTATTAGTTTATTTATTTATTTTTAAAATTTTTTTATATTTTGATCAAAAAATTTTATTTTTCAAATTATCATGATAAGAGAAGTCGAAAGTATAATAGTTTAATTAAATAATTAAAAAATTATTAAATATAAAAATAAGTATAATAAAATAAATAAATTAAGAATTATTCCAAACAAGGCCATAAAATAATGTAAAAATAAAAGAAAAAAAAATATAATTAATATAGTTAAAACTTTTTGACATATTACCTTTTTTACATTTTGGGATTGTTTGGGTAAGCTTTTCCTACCTGCTTCTGAGGTAATTGGTTCAAATAAGTCGCTCTGTTCTGTTTGGCATCCCATCAGCTACAAATTTTTAGCTTCAAATTGACTATATTATGTTGGAATCTTTGAATTTTATTGGCCATTGAAATTCAGATTTCACTAGCTGGATCAATTACAATTGAATTGGCCATTCAATTGCAATT
>JAOTRH010000025.1:6001126-6057734 GCA_034768845.1 Heliamphora exappendiculata
TTAGAGAATAGAGACTAGAATTTAAAAAAATTAAAAATAAAATAGAATTTAATTTTTTTTAAAATTAATTAGAATTTAAAAAAATATATTCAAATTTTAATTAAATATTGCAATAAATAAATTAATTTCTTTAGAGACTAGAATTTAAATTGTAACAAATAAATTAATTTTTTTAGAGAATAGAAACTAGAATTTAAAAAATTGAATTAAATTGCAGAAAATTAAATTGCAACAAATAAATTAAATTGTAAAAAATAAAGCAAACCGAATTAAGGAACTCCGTTCTTTAATCTTGATCATGATCGATTTGTGTTTCGATATTGATCTTGATTCTTGATTTTTACTCCTTGATTCGTCAACAATTGTACCGAACCCGAATATTACTGAGTAATTAGAGAAAAAAATTAGAGAGAATAGAGTAGAGAGAATATGGTTGTTTGGATGAAAAAAATAAAAATGTGCCTCCCTATTTATAGGAAAAATTGTATTTAAAAAAAAAACTAGCCGTTGGCCGGGACGAGCCCAACGGTTAAAACATCTCAGCCATTAATTTTTAAAAAAAGTCATCCAGGCCGTCCATCTAAAAATGTGACTGTTTGAGGGGAGAGAGGGCAGGGAGGACCGGGGCGGGCCCAATGGCTATCCCTGGCCCGGGCTTGTGGCGGGCCTAAGGACGGGCGGGTTGGCGGGCTTTTGGGCGAGCGAGCTTCTGGCCGGGCTGGCCCGGGCCTGAACAGTGGTAGGCTTCGGGCGAACTTCGGGCCCCTATCGGGTCTCGGGCTATTTTTGCACCCCTAGTTTTGGTACAGGTTTACAAATCAAACTTCCCAATCATTGTTTTTGTGGCTAAGAGATTATCGGTTCTAAAAATTGCTTGTCTCTCAGTCTCAATATATTTAATTAAAACCCTTGGATATATTCGGAATTTTTTTGTCTCAAGATTCTCACATAATTTAATAACTTTTATCAATTTAATAACCAAAAATACTTCAAAATTCGACACTCATAACCCGAACCTTCAAATAAATTTCGTTTTTTCCGCTCAAATGTGACTATGTTGCACCCGGATTTTTTTTCATCTCTTCCTATATCTCTATCTCTTTTATTTAACTCTCCACACAAATAATTAGAATTATAGAATTATATTTTAGAATACCACATAACGAGGAGAAAGTTTTAAAAAGAAAGTCATTTTGATTGTTTTTATTTGATTATTATTTTATAGTGGACAAATACTTTCACGTGGTTTTTGTTTGGTGTTTGTTTTGCAGCTTATAGAAAGGCAACTCAATTGTTATATGATCCAATATTTTTCATTTTTATGGGTTAATGGGGTTTCGATTTGCGTTTTGTCACAAAATTGCCAAAAAGTGGACATTGTTAGGACTCTGAGTTCTGTTAGATTTGCTAATTTCCAATCAATATAAAATTACTATGATTGTTAAGGATTTAAGTTGTCTTAATATCTTGGAATTTGTGTCGTTGTAAAACTCTTATGATTGTTTGGAGTTGTGTTGTGTTAAGGTTTCTTTTGTTTTAATAATCTAAAGTTTGAGTTTGTGTAAAACTCCTAAATTTCTTTGGAGTTGGAGTTCTTTAGGTATAATAGATCTCAGAATTTGAGTTTGATTGAATCTTGAATACCATTGTATAAGTTTATGAAGCTCAAGAATACAGCACAACAGAGCAAGTTCATGGACAAATATAAGGATCTGTCGTGTCACAGCTCGAGCGATGATCGACGTTCGCTCGAGTGAACACCTGACAGTCCCAGTTCGATCGAATCTCGAATTGTTGTGTCTATTGTTCACTTTTATAAATTTATAGCAGTGGTTTCTGAATTCAAAAAATGTGATAAAAAATACATATCAGAAGATGATCAATTCGGTTTAATATTTCTATAATTCTCTTAGGTCCCAAAAATTCAACTCGAAGTGTATTTTTCAACATCTTCGGTGGATTCCTAAGATTACATTTAGTGGATTTCTAAGGTTGCCATAGGTGGATTCTGTCGGCGTATAGTATTGAGAATTAAATACTTTGAAGAAGTACTGAAAATTCGATGTGATAGTGATCAAGTACAGATAACAGTGTACATAAAATTGAAAAGTGAGGTTCAAGACGTCTAAGTTGAGAATTTAACTGAAGTATGTAAGTGCCTTGTAACTCTTCATTAGTATATTGATTGATTTACCTGGGTTTGAATTATTCTCGTGATTTTTAACTAAATTGAGGTTTTCTACTTACAAAATCACAACTCTTTTTTGTGTGATTGTTTAGTTCTAATATTGCTTGTGGTCACCTAGACGTAGAATAATTCAACGGCTTACGTTATTATATTCAGCTATATTTGAAATAATTCAAATGTTATTTTTCAATATATTATTTGTAGTTTGGTATTTTTTAGATTAATTGCAGAGTAAACTAATTTTGGGACCTCATCAAAGGATTTGTCCCACCAGATTTGTTTTACTAGTTTTAGTATCATCTTTTGAAATGATATATATTCTAATTGAATTGCCCATAATTTAATATTTATATGTAAAGTAACTTTATTTCTTTTTTGTCCCTTACAGATTAGTTTTGGATTTAGATAATCATGTTAATCAGCATAATTATCATTGTATTAATATAGTAACAGAGCGTTTTGGGCATGGCAACAATCTATTAAGAGATTTTATCAATTTTTTCAAACTTTCAGAATAAATTACTTATCACCTATTACAAAACTACTAATAAAATTATCAGTTTATTCTATGCGAAATGTTATCAGTTTAAATATAATTAATTATATCTATTTTCTAGTGTTAATTCAGTTAACGATAAATTTATCAACCTGTAATATTGTATAAGAATTTATTATTTATTATTAAATATTATAAATAATATACTTTTATCACTATTTTAGATTTGAGGGAGTTTTGAAATGATGGTATCCCAAAGTAGTAGGGATTATGTGAGATTTTAAGTATTGATTAACAATTTGTGATAGATTTTTACTATTATTTTAAGAAATAATTGTAAAAATTGAAATAAGTCCAAGTAATAAGAAATGCATCAATTAAGGACAAATTAGGAACAAAAAAAACTAATAGACCAGAACTTACTAAAATATACTAAGCGGAACAAATTCTTACATCGTTATCCATAATAAAACTAATGTCAAAATTTTTCTTTTGTTTTTCAAGAAGCTTTCGTGAGTTCATTGTTAAGTGGAATTTTTAACTCTCTTATTTTCTGCAAAAAAATGGACCCTAAACTTAAGAGCCAGATTTTTTAAAGAAAGTGTCAACTAATAAGTTTAGTCAATAAATTTTAAATAATTTCTAAATGCAATACGTAAAAGATAAATAGTCAGACAAATCATTAGATGAGTTAGCTAATATGATATTTTTTTGTATTTTCTTTAAAAGCTTAAAGAAGTGATACCCAATAAAATACTTATTAAATGCTTTTTAAATGGTAATATTAATTCAGTGGTGGAAATGAATATTAAAGGGTAATTAATCTCATAAATAATGGGATGGGTTGACCAATGGGGTTCTTAAAAAATACTTTTTATAACAAGAAATAAACAGTAACTAACATATATGATATTTCTTAAACATTTTTGAAGTAAAAATTTGAGAAATTTAGTTTGAGGATTTACAACTTTCAGATAGATTCACGACCCCTTTGGTGCAATATATCTATATATGTGTGGGTGTGTTAAATATAATATCCAATAGTTTTTTTAAAATACTTATAAATTCAAAAAAAAAGGATATAATGGTATTACAATGTTAATGCATAAGTATTATGTCGGCATACTTGCATATACATCAAGAGTAACTAGCATTAACACTATATGATACTATACAAAATTTATAATAAGAATTTGAATATGAAGCAAATATACACTTACATTAATATTTTTTTGTTAATTTTGAAAAGGTATAAATATTTTTCAAACCAATCAATATTTAGCACCAATCTCAGTAATGGAGTTTAATTATTTCACATTTTCACATGAATTATAGAAAGAGCAATGGCAAAACCATTACATATTGAGTCAATGCACCAGAAGCATGGAATACTTCTATCATCTACTGATAACTCTCGATGCCTTAAAAATTATTTATTAATAAAACCAAATACACACAAGATGCATCCATCCCTTATAGGGGAACTAAGTAACATAGTTGTGAAGCTACAAGTGCATGATTGGATCCCCACTCATGCTTTTTATTCATACTTATCAAACTAGTAATATTATTACATCATACGCTTTCTTCAATAGTGAGGCTTGGCATCAGTTTCCTTGTCCATGGCCTCACCTTGATAAGAGAAGCACCTCCACCTCCTGCAACCTCTATCATAGTCACGGCCACAGCAATATTCTCCGAGCATGGATCTCCTGCCATGTTTTTCTTTGTGCAATTCTTTATCTAATGGCTAAAATTTGCATTAGATGATATAATGCAATTTCTGGCCATTGGACGAAGAATTGCACAAAGGAAAACTTGTAGAAGATTCCTTCATTACCGCCACCCGCCCTGGTATTCTCAGTTTCCATCTCCACCACCTTGGTATCCTCCATTCCCATCTCTATCACGACCACCCCCGTATTGACCTCCATCCCTGTCTCCACCACGACCACCCCCATATCGTCCATCCCCGTCTCTATCACGACCACCCCAATTCCCATCTCCACCACCGTATCGGCCTCCATCCCTATCTCCACCATGATCACCACCGTATCGTCCATCCCCGTCTCTACCACCCCCGTATCTTCCATCATCGCCTCCACCATGGTAGTAGCCATCGTCTTCCCTGTTTGCCTGTTTAGCTACTTCACCTGCATAGACATCATAATAGGCACGCATGTTAAAAGTTGCTCTTCAACTGGTTGCGTTTGGAAATACAAATGGGTTAGAAGCCTAAAGACAATAACATTTGACTCTGGGGAACAAATGTTTGAAAAGGAAAATGGATACATTACAGTTGAAAGTTCACACAAAACTGACTTTAAGTGGTTTGTTTACATGGTTTCAAGTTGAGTTTTGACTTGAACGATTGTCAGTATATATCAATGTCTTTCAAATATGAAAAGAGTAATGCTATGATTACCAAGTTTAGTGGCTATATTTAGGTATCATGTGATGTGTTAGTTGTGCTTATGTCATTATATGAACCTATTATTTATTTTTTAAAATAATATATAAAATGTTACATTATGTGATATTTAAGTGTGGTCACCAAAATATGATCATCATAGCAATATTGATACGAAAATAACTATTCATGAAGCTTTGAAATATACTTGTATGATCATGTGAACATTCATTTTATCTCCATAATAATCAACATGACTATGGTTGCACAATATAGGACATCAAACACACACACACACACAAAAAATCTAGGTCCATTAATTTTCTTATAATTGAAATGACACTCACTATTTCCCTTAGAAGTGGAAGTATCGGCCAACTCCCTGGCTGTCACCTCCGAGGCAATAAGAAGAACAAAAGCCAGGAAAAGACCAAGGGAAGAAAATGCTTTGGAACCCATTTCTATTACTTGAAACTCCTTTTTCTAGGATAACAGTAGACAAGGATGGAAAACAAGTACAATTTTAAGTCCATTTATAGGCTGAGAGGAGCGTTCAAGGGAATGTGAGCGCCATTAGTAAGTGTACAATTGGTGGGCCATGATTTAGTTGGCTGTTGGAGGGTTGGGTTTTAATTCTTACAATGTCAAACCTCATCTGCTGGTTGCTTATTTAATCTGGGTATACTTTGGAAATTTATTAGGCGTAGTCATAGGTCTTATTAGGTTTTTGAAATAATTTTAAAAGGATTGTATATGGTGGGATTTAGTTGGTATTAGTTGAAGTGTTGAACAAACAAATACGGGACTCCATCAACTAAAGTATTTAGTGCAATCCAATCCCAAGTTCTCTACATATTGTTGGAGTTTGAGATTGAACAAATTATCATGATCAATCCAAATTCATAAGCATCTTGAAGCACGCACCAACCACATAAGATAGATTATCACAAATAAAATAATATTATTTTATTTTTAAAATAATTATTTTTTTCAAATACGAGAGACATGCCCAATAAATGTTACTTTAATCTCTCATGATTACTTGAATTAAGGTGGTTTACAGACCCAATATTGCAGAGCAACTTGTAGTGCATATGCACAAGAGTTTAAAAAATAGAGAAATTTTAAATTAACGTAAAGTTGCAAAAAAAAATATTAGAAAAATGAAACTTTTATAATTTGAAAAAGTTAATACTGTAAAGTTTTTATGAATTTGATAAATTTTTATCCTATTTTCTATTGATTTGATTTTTCTTTCAAACAAAATGACATTTTTTTTAATTTCTTGATTAAAGGAGTATAAGTATACTTTAATAATCAAAATTCTAAATATTGTATTTAAAAAATATATAAAATAATTTCAGTTGCGAAGAAAATCAAGAATATCAAATAATCTTTTCAATGTAAAAGCACATTGTCTTGACTACTTATCGATACGTAAAAGTGCCAATCTAATGTTACAAAATACATTATATTAAGTCTTAAAATTGTGCTTAATAAGTTATTTTGTAGTATTTTTTGTTAACAGCATCATAGGTGATGGTATGAAGGAGAAAATAATGTAAAAAAATGGCAAGACAGAGAAAATGGCAAAAAGGGAATTTTAAACCAAAATCGTCCTGACGGATATTCTAGCATCTCGACAGAATTCATTCAAAAAGAAAACTGTCTAGACGGAATATCTACCATCCGGATGAAAAAGTCACTAGAACAAAACCATCCAACAGAATTCCCAGCGTCCAAACGAAATCAACAATTCTTGTTCAGCTAGAACACTACAACCTTTGGACGTGAGACTCATCTATAAATAGATGGCCTGGGCAAACAAAATGATACATTCTAAAATTCAGAGAAAATGTAGAGGTGACTAGATTGAAGCCAATTTAGAGGCTCGGAAAGTGACGAGAAGACAAAGACAAAGGCCCAAAGTTTAATTTTTCTTCAACTATTCATAGATTCGAGTCGCAACATAAGCAACTAGGTTCTTTTCTTTTCTAAGGAATGATGAATCCCTAGTTCGGTATTCTAGAATTAGTTCAGACTTTTAATTTTGTTTTTAATTCGAATTCAATTCGTTGTATGATTTTCGAGACGTTGACTTTTGATCAATGAGTTCTTAATTTATTTATTTTGTTTCCATTTTTAATTTTTGTGATTATAAAAACGAGATCATGCAACTGTTATCTTTTCTTCTCGATATTCGGATGTGAGATATTTTATGCTTCAGTAGGACGGGTCGTGTTTCGGACGATCCATGCTAAAACCTAATAAAATATACCAGATTCGGATTCGGATTTATCTTCTTGATAATCTATATCGGTCTTGTAATCGCGATTTGATTGCATTGAATCGATTAAGGTGAATTAGAGTCTGAATGAAACTAAAACACTGGACGGAGAGGATTCAAATCCTTAAAAAACCTTCTCCAATCCTATTTCTTATTTCAAATTAATTACTTGTTTTTCTTAATTAGAATTAATTCAAAAATCGATCATCTTTTCCTAAAAAGAAAATTCAAAGACAAAAAGATTTTAATAAATAAATTGTTGTTGCATTAAATCAATGTGGAACGATATTCGAACTTTAACCACTATCCTACGGGTTAGAAGTTAAATAAATAATTTAAATATTTATTTTTGATACGATACGGCACGCATCATTCACCATCTTCATTGGCTGTGGAAACAAAATTGTAGGATATGAAGATTAAAACGGGAATTTTGTGATTGCTATTAAATCGAGAAGGTTGTACAGGGTCAGATTCACCTGCAATGAATAGTAAGTTCGCGAAAGCTTGGAGAGGACTTTCAAAATTAGTTGTTCCGGGTAAGAATTTGTAATTCCTAAGTGTCTGAAGTTTGAAACTTCTTATTTTTAATACTAAAAATTATTAGTGGGTCGGTCCATAATTTTCATCACATGAGATATTTTTCGCATAGAATTTTCATGTAAATCTTGTTCGTTATCGTATTTCTCTATGTTTGTGATTTATTTGATTCTGGATTGCTGTCTTAAAAAGATACAAAATATAAATTTTATAAACTTTACAAAATACAAAATACAAATCTTGTATGTTATCCTATTTCTCTAAATCACAATAAACATCCGTTAGTCGCACAAAATACAAACCCTTGTAATTCTGTAACTCTTAAAAAGAGTTGGGCATTTCCCAAGGTCAATAAATATTTTTTTCTTGGTTGCATTTCCATCTAATCAAATCCTTTTTATTTCTAAAACTGTTTGGATTACTAGAAGAGAAATGAAAAGATATAAAGAGAAATGGTTCTCTTAATGAGCATTTTTTTTTAAATTCTCCAAAATGGGAGAAATTTGAAGAAAGAAAAAACAAAACCAAACTTTATAATGCCAAAATTAATTAAAATAAATAAATTTAGGCACTCTTATTTTAAGGTTAAATTGATAAATAATACTAGTTATTTTCTTTTTTACCAAACAAACTATTAAGACCTAAAGCCCTCTGATTTAATAGTTTATAATTTTATAGACAAAATAACTCTTATAACAAAATCACTAGCCATAAATTGAAGATTCGAGTTATGTAATAAATCATCGGAGAACGATAGAGTTTGATTAGAATTCAGAGACGAAGATCTCCTCTTATCGCCGCAATCGGCGTCACAGAGCGGCAAAAAATTAGTGTTGAGCAGATTGGATTAAAACTTGTCGCATTCAGTACTCCGAGTTTGCAACGGTCCTTCTGTCGCCGCCATGGGTGACTTAGGGTGATCAACCTGGTGCTTATTTTGTGGATCAGAAGTGATGAAGACTCTGGTGAACTTTGATGGTTTGGAATGAACCAGGACCACACAGGATTTTATGCTCGAGGAAGGTGGATGGAGTAGAAACTGTTGGATTGTGTGACTGGGGTTTTCCTTGGGTTGATTGGACAGCTTGCAATTTGGAGTGATTGGGATTGGGTGTGGTTGCACTAATTTCTTGTCAATGTTGGTGTTTATTTATAATTTTATTATAATTAATATTAAAAAAAAACTTTATTATTCGTTGTATTCAAATAGATAATTTTATATAATTTTATCTCTATTCACTTATTTTTAAATTCAAACAGATAAATTTATATATAATTCTAATATAAATGAACAGTAAAGTGGAATTTCACTGTTCATTGTATTTGAACATTGAAATTCTAAATAGTACAATTTTTCTTTATTTTATTATTTTCTGTTTAATTATTTTTTTAATGTAAATAAATAAATTTATCTTTAATTTTATTATAAATAAACACAAAAGGTTGCATGTACATGATCGTCGAAATCATCGCTAGAGATGATTACCGAAGTTCACCGAAAATAACCGTTGGAATTTGTCAGAGTTTTTCGAAGCTCACCGACAATTGTGGGGGCCACTGGAAATGGCCACCAGCAGTTGACAAAGGTGAAAGTTGAGAAATAAGGCATAAAAGAACAAGTATTTAAAGCTTTTTACACCGTTGAATGTTAGTTAGGGAAATCAAGCACATTAATGACATTGAATGAAAAGTGGGTTTAATTTCTAGATTTTTACTAAACAACCAAGTCAACGTCTATCCCAAGAGTCAAGAGCAAATTATTAGGTACTTTTAAAATATTATATAAACGATTTATGTGGTATTTTTAATAAATAAATAATTATAATTTATATAATGTGATTACATTTTGTTTTCTAACCAATTAATAAAAATAAATTATTATGTTTTTATCGTAAAAATTATTGTTACTATATTAAATAAAAATATCATATAAATTTATCACATAATATATACTTCGAGAAAACGGAATAATTATTCAGAATCAAGGCACTAGTTTTTGTCTACCCCGACCACCATTTTAGCTCACCCCATTTTTCGCATATTTTATGAAATTCTAATGTCGGTCATTGATTGCACAAAAAGAGGATGAAAAGGCAGATCACCGGCACAGTTTTACTCATCAAACTTTCCATTTTTGGTCTTTGCCATATTTGGAAGTAATTATTCGTAATTCTAAAATATTATGGGATATTACTTGCATGATATTTTTATTTAATAATATAGTAAAAATTATTTTGGATAAAAAAATAATTTTTTAATCCTACGGAATGCAGCAATGTTCCATATGTTATGGTAACTATAGACTGTTAAGGCCTCTAATTTACCAGATATTACTTTTGCCATAGTTTTATCATATGGTCAAAGTTTTTTCTTAAAATACTATTTACTAAGTCTAATAAGGCCTTTTATAATATAAACTATTATACATGACTTTAAAAATAATTTTTATTGACAAAATTTAAAAATTATATTATTTATTAGGCCTACGAATAAAATATACTTGGCCCAATTAAAATTAATAAAATTTTGTGTTAGATCAAAAATGTTACAAGTAAGATAAGCGAATTAGAAAAATAGTAGGCCCAATGTCAAATCTCGCTTATGACCCTTGAAATAATTGGTCGCCCGTGACATTATTGTGTTCTCATCCCATGATATAACGGAAGCACTCAAAGTGGTACAATATTTGCTCACTTTTATCAAATAAATAGAAAACAAATATAATGATGGCTCACTTAATACGTATCAAGTTTTATCATTGAATGAGAAATAACAAACAAACAATGTCAATATACTACTCTAGAGCCCTTAATATTATATCTCAAGTAAGATAATAGTGACCCACTTTTATTGGATATGTTGAAAATAAAAGATAATTAACTTAATACGCATTAAATATTTTTATAATTTATTTATGAATTTTTATGATAAAATTTATAAAATTCATACCATACATCACAAATGTAGAATTTGTACTAAAGCTTTTTTCTGCATTACAAGCGTTGTGTGACTTTTACTCCATTTGCTTCTATCATTCTCAAATGAATATGCTCAGTGCTTGTTAGAAAATGTGAGTTTTGAACATAGTTTTTAGTTAATTTTAAAGTTAAATATTTTAAGGATCTTTTAATCCTTTTTAGTGATTCTAAGTACAATTTTGTTCACCTCTATGTTTAGTTTGTTACGAATTTGGTGTTATTCAAAATCATTAATGAGTAAATAAAAATTAACTCCAAAGTACGTTATTTGAATATGGTGAATGTGGTAACAAAGGATGAAAATCCCACATTGATTGTGAGTAGAGTTTTAGAGTGTCATTTATAATCCAACCTTAGATTTAGGTTTGGACTCCAAAGGTACCCAATCTTGTGGTTGGAAGAAGTGTTAAGGTTGTGTCACAGATTTCTATCATTTGAGTTTAGAAAGAAATCTGGACAATGTAGAATGCAAAAGAAGGTGAAAATCTATCACTAAAAGCTCTGCAGACTGCAAAGAAAATTGAGAGTTGCTTTTGGCCGATTGAGCGGTCTTGGGACCGCTTGAGCGGTTTGTTCGGGGCAGCAATTTTCTTTGGTGACTAGGGTTTTCTTTGTGCCCCCTTAAAGCCTATATAAAGGGGATATTATGCACCAAAAACCCTAAGACATAATGTGAGATACAATAAAGAGGCTCAGTTTGAAGGCCAGAGAGAGTGTACAGAGAGAAATAGAGTGATTGTAATCCTTATTTGTTAATAGTGAATTGTTTCTTCTCGTCCCTTGGAGGTAGAAAAGCAACCGAATCACGTATATTCTTGTGTTCTTCTTGTGGTTGTTCTTGTTCTTTATTTGTTTTGTGTGGATTGAAGTGGTGGCTCCTTTTTTCACTGGTTAGGAGATTTGAGTGCTTAAAATTTCAACAAGTAGTATCAAAGTAAAGTTAAGGCTCAGTCACTCAATTGTAATAAAGATGTGGAACATAAAGTTTAAAATCTCTAGAAATTGATAGATGACACGGTGGTAGGTAGAATTACCACTACCACATAGGTGGAGTCCAACACAGACGGTACAAAAACTCTTATATATGTGACTTGATCAGATCAACAAAAGTAGTATATCAAATCTTCGGAAGAAGAAATAAAGATTCGGGGTGGAGATCGACCAATTTTTTTTACCCAGAAAATTAGGTGATGGTAGTTCAAATCAACAGCAACAGAAACAAAACATTAGAGATCATTCGTCTTACAAGAAAGTTACAGGCAAATCGAGCAAAGATCACGAGCAAGTAGCAAAATCAGGGAAAGTAGAGTCACCACAAAAGGTTGTTGATTGAGATTACATGGGGTGAAGCATCCATATCCGTGAAAGGGATGCACGTCGAGGCAATCGACAGTTCTTCAATATGGTTCAGAAATTCAATCCAAGGTGGATATTGTTAGGGTTGTGTCTCGAGTTTTTGTCATTCGAGTCTAGAAATGAAGTCTGGACAGTGTAGAATGCGAAATGAGGTGAAAATCTGTCACCAAAAGCTTTGCAGACTGTAGAGGAAATCGAGACTTTTTTTTTATCGATTGAGTAGTCTTAGGACCGCTCGAGCAGTCTACTCGGGGCAACAATTTTCTTGGGCAACTAAGGTTTCTTTTGTGTTCCCTTGAAACCTATGTAAAAGGGATTATACACCAGAAACCCTACGACACAAGACACAGTGTGAGATACACTAGAGAGGCTCAATTTGGAGGCCAAGAAGTGTGTACAGAGAGAAAGAGTAAAGAGTGTGATTGTAATTCTTATTTGTTAATAATGGATTATTTCTTTTCGTCCTATAGAAGTAGGCAGTTAGCCGAACTACGTATATCCTTGTGTTCTTTTTGTTGTTATTCTTGTTCTTTATTTTCTTTGTGTGGATTGAAATCGTAATTTTTTTTTTCGCTACATTATGGAATTTGAGTGCTTAAAATCGATCCCAACTAGAAAACCTACACAAAGGTGGGTTCAACCAACAAATCACACACGCGCACGCTACAGCCCGACCAACTAGCTAAGCCGTGGGATCGTGGATCAAAAACTTATTTTTTACTGATAATTTATTTACTAAAATTTTATTAATTAAAATTTTTGGGTCTTAAATTATTGTTACCGTTTTTAAACGTTAGAGCATGAACCAGTTCCTATCTATTTGCAGGTTAACGATCAGGACTGAATCGGCATAGACGTATTCAAAAGTTAGTTCGTGATCCAGTTCGAACAAGCACCTACGGACCAAGGTGCCACTTCACCTCAGTTTTTAGAATCTAGGTACTTAAAATAGAACCCCTGGCTCACCAAATTTCCCTTTTTCATAGTACTCAAACCAAAAAATATCATTGTTCTTTTATAGATTTCAGCTGCTACATCTTTATTATTATCAATTGTTAGCATGTCCATAAATTCATTTGAAGTGAAAACAAGAACATATAGACTGGTTTCTTGTGGTTTCACCTTTTAAGTCATTTATTTTAGTGTTCATAACAATTAATAACGCTTATCATAGATTAGTATCTGTTGGAAAAAATAATTTAATTATTTTTTAATGTGAATGAAAATTAATTGAAGATGGTAATTAATTAATTACTATTCTAGAGGTGTATCTTTTTGTGGCATCTATTCAGTATGAATAGACGTGCCTCTTCGTTTCGTGACTATTCTGAATAGTCACGAGTACGTCTATATATATGACATTCCTCTTTTGTTTTAAAGGAGATAGAGTTTACATAGTTTATTATATACTTTGTGTCGAAGTCCGTTAAAGAGAGTATAAAACATGGTTTGGTTCGATAGGTCCACCGATTGCAGTGCTTCTTCTGTGGAATTCAGATCATTGTATTCTGAGAGATAGACGTCCGTGAAACCGTAAGCACCGTAGCGGAGACGAATCTGTCTTAAGGACATAGCGTCAAACGCTAGTCTTGATCTACTTGCATCATCATATTCCTATGGTCTGTAAGTCCAATATTTTATAATTTTATTTTATTTATTGTTAATGCACAAAAAATATACAAATTTTTCCAACAATCTTAAGACAGAGATTCGCGTATTTTTGTGCATTTACTGTTTTCGTAATCATTGTTTTAGTGATCTTTGAACTATAGCATCTGTATACGATTTGCATCTTTCATCTTTATAACATGATTTGATGACTATGCAATCGGTTCTTGACGCCGACAATAGTTCACGATAGAACTTTGATATAGTCCTTAATACCAACGGTAGTTTAATCTCACACTCAGATATGAGAATCAGAGATCTTGTTTGCATGTTTTATTAAAAAGTAATACCCGATGCTTTAGTATTACTTTTTGTCCTTTTTGGGTTAAGAATTTGAAATGGACTTTAATGGTGACTCGGTTATACGATCACTATTTATTTAAAAATTTTAGAATATTATAATTTATTTGCATGTGATTTTACGTGCAAAGTTTTGTGAGAAAAGCTTTTGTGGATTGGAAGAACTATAAAATATAAGTTCTTTATTTTGTTAGTTTCCATTCTTTGTCTACGCTGTTTTAGGTGATGATATTTGTATCAAGGAATCTTTGTCTCAGTATCTTTTCAACAGTATTTTATTTTTGTAGTTTAGATGTAAATTAGAAGATATGGGATAGATTAAGTGTTTTTTATCCATCCAAACGGTCCTACGTTTGGAATTTCGAAATGGGGAAGACGAATAGTGTGTTTGTGATTCTTTGACGATTTGGGTCTTGCTAAGGCCCTGTTTGGTTGTCACACATATCTTCATATTGCATATACAATGCTTAATGAGGTGGAAAATGGGGTAATTCAAACACCAGTAAGAAGTCCGCGCAATGGATCCATCATCGTGGACTCAACCAGCGTTGCCATGGTCCGTATGAAGGCGGATGGTTGGGTTTCCTCAACTTTGAATTCGTAGGCTTTGCTGAACTTAAAATTCAAGGCGTCAGTTCGATTTGTAAAAATTACAAACTGAAGGAGAATCAAGAAAAAAAAAATTTTAATAAAACTTTTTGAATCTTCTGCAATGTTTTCATGTGGAAAGTTTGGTTATGGCGTGTTGGACGTTGGAGTAGGGATTTTGCATCTCTAAAATCCTATACTAATATTTCCTTAGTAGAAAGAAAATTTGGATTTGATTCTCTGTTATCGGGATTTTTCAGATTCAATTTTTTTTTTTTCAAAGAAGAACAGTGGCAACGCACCGTACGGGGGGTGGCTGTTGTTAACTTATCTATTTGGTTGAACCAAATTCTAGTTTGCATTTTTTTAATTTAAAAAATGTAAATTAAGGAGATATGATGGATTAAGTTGTTTTGATCCAAACGGTTTGAGATTTTTTCAAACGGTGGAAGACATGATGACCAGTTGTTGATTTCGCGCCTGTTCGCGCACTGCTATATATGGGATTTGGGTATTTTAAGGCAGCGTTTGGTTGCCTAAAATGATTGATTACTTTATTTGGCTCTTGAATGCTCGGATGAACTTCGATTTGAGCATGATTTGATCCAAGAGACTTAAAATTTAATTTGCTATTTCTGGTCAAGTGTTTAAAATTTTCTGAAATATGAAAATTTTAATTGTAGTTTTTTGTGCTTTTATTTATTGCTAAACAATTAAATAAAAGCTATAATTTGTAAATTTTACACAAATGGGTTACTTGATCTGAATTTGATTGACATTTTATATTAGCATATATTGTCCCGCGTGTCCTTCTTCTATATGCAAATATTGCTTATGATAATTTTTGCTTAATTGCATATTTAATGGCATTTTGTTCATATTTCAGGTTTATTTTCTAAATTAATATTTTTTGAAATTGATTTGGTTTAATTTCGTATAAATGGAATATGAGTATGTATAATAAGACTCATATATTTTAAGACATGGCCATGAATATTTATTTCTTGTTGAAGGTTGGTGGGTTACTTTGGATAGTTACTCTTATACCCAATTTTGGATTAAGTAAGAATTTTAATAGTAATTTTAGGAGGTACAGTATTTGAGTTTGACCAAAATACGAGTGAATCTCTTATATTTTGATACTTAAATCTTTGTGTGAATTTAAGAGAAAACTTAAGTTTAATTTTCGTATATAGTTGTTCTTAAACAACTATGTCCCACAAGCTAATTATTAAAATTAGTATACGAATTTGATTTATGCTATAGTGGGTATCCAATTATTTGAAAAGATACGTGGTCGTCATTGCACTAAGCATAAAACCATGGTTTAAGAGTACTATTTGTAACTCTTATAAAATTGAATAAGTTTATCATTTGATATACGAATTGTGAGGGTTTATCTCTTAAAATTGAAGAGATAAATTAAAGAGATTGAGTGACATATTGTGTTGTCACTAAATTATGAGTTTATCATTATTATGTGTTAATAGTTATGACAATGATAATTATATGTGAATCACGTCATAAACTTTGGTGATAACAGTGATAAACTTTGAGTTTTCACAGAACTTGTGGAAGGAAGCTTTGCTTTCTGCGAATTATATTCTCAACAAGTTACCCCATAAGAAAGCAAATAAAACGCCATATAAATTGTGGAAGAGTCATAAACTTTCTTACAAATACTTAAAAGTGCATGGATATTTGACTAAGGTGGTGGTCCATGTTCCTAAACAAAAAAGGACTAAACATAAGTTAGTCGTGTAATTCTACACGAGAATCAAGTCCTCTTAAAAGGACTTATGACACTGCAACAGGCAGTAGTCAAGACCAAGAAGAAAATGAAGATGAATCCAGATACAGTAAAAGGGTCAGAACTTCACAATCTTTTGGTCCGAATTTTTTAACTTATTTGTTAGAAAATGAGCCACAAAATTTTTAGAAAACTATGTCCACGTCTAAAGCACCTTATTGGAAGGAGGCTGCTAATAATAAAATTGAATCCATCATTCAAAATCATACTTGGAAGCTGGTGGAGTTTCCATCGGGTAATAAACCTCCGGGATGCAAATAAATATTCAAGAGAAAAATGAAAGCAGATGGTTCAATAGAATTATACAAAACAAGACTTGTTTATCAAATGATACAAGCAAAAGGAAGGAGTGGACTATTTTGATACATATTCTCCGGTTACAAGGATAATATCAATAAGGATGTTAATTGCTATAGCAGCCTTGTACAATCTTGAGATACATCATATGGATGTTAAAACTACTTTTCTAAATGGAGAATTGAATGAGAAAATATATATGGAACAACTGAAAGGTTTTGTGGTTTTAGGAAAAGAAAGTCAAGTGTGTAAGTTTGTTAGATCTTTGTACAGTCTCAAGTAAGTTCCAAAATAATGGCATAAGAAATTTGACAACGTAATGATGTCAAATGGATTCAGGATAAATGAATGTGACAAATGTGTCTATTTCAAAGACACAGAACATGAATATGCCATTGTGTGTCTCTATGTTGACGATATGCTTATTATTGACAGTAATAAGATATATTTAAAACTACTAAGAGAATGTTAAATAGTAAGTTTGACATGAAAGATCTGAGTGTTGTAGATGTTATACTAGGAATTAAAATTTCTAGAACATCTGAAGGATATGTGTTGTCTCAATCTTATTGTATTGAGAAGATTATTGAAAAAACAAAATTCAAGAATATGATAATCGTATAGTGAAAACACCTATAGACTTAAATCTCTACCTATCGAAGAATACTGGTGATGGCATATCTCAACTAGAGTATTCCTGAATTATTGGCAGCTTAATGTAAGTGACTAATTGTACTCGTCCAGACATTATGTGTGCTGTCAATAAATTGAGTAGATACACGAGTAGTCCAGGGATAGATTACTGGACGACAATATGGACTGCACTATACGAGATATCCAGGTGTAGTAAAAGGGTTTTGCAACGCGAGTTGAATATCTGATACCAAAGACTCAAAATTCATGAGTGGATATGTCTTTATTTTGGATGGTGTAGCAGTTACTTGAAAATCTTTCAAGCAAACGTGTATTCCTAGGTCCATAATGGAAGCTGAGTTTATTGCTTTAGCTAAAGCAGGGAAGAAGCATAATGGCATCGCCAATAGGGCATTCCAATGTGGACAAAATCTGTGCCTGCAATTTGTATTTATTGCAATAACCAATAGGCAATTGGAATGGTACAGAGTAATATGTACAGTGGTAAGTCTCGACATATTCATCGAAAACACAATACCATAAAACAACTGCTTTCTAATGAAGTTATCACAATAGGCTCTATAAAGCCAAAGGATAACATCGCGGATCCGTTAACCTAAAGGTTGTATGGAGAGTTAGTTGAAGAATTATCGAGGGAAATGGGATTAAAGCTTATGAATTAAGAGCCACCCTCAATGGAAACCCAATCTAGCTAACTGGAGATCCGAAGATATAGGTTCAAAGGGACAACCAAATTGTGTAACTCAGTAGAATCACTATAGAGATTATATCTCATATTCATTTCTATGATAATACAATGATACCTGCAGCGTTATTTAGGATAAGCTATGCTTTTAATAATTCTCATATCTTGAAAAATTCAAGTGGGGTATGACAGGATACTCTTAATGAGAATTTACGTATATGGGTGAGAAGGGGCCACTTCTATGAAAATGATAAGTCTGCATTCTCTAAAGCACTCATGAAACTAGGAATTGCCCGGGGCCAAAATAGACACAATCGTGAGAACTAAAACTGTATTGAAAAGATTCTGTGTGACATTCTATTGTCTTGGCTTACACAAACGGCTGAATAGTTCAAGACATCGCGTCCACTGATTAGCTAGTAAGTCCGATAGTTTATCACAAGAGAAGGTTCAAAGCCAAAAATCACCAATCCTTACACAGAAAATTTCCTCTTGTACTCTCTTTATGGTTGCATTATCTTACATTGTCGTTTGCATAGTCGATCCAATTAATTTTCATTCATTTGGAGGATTATTGGAAAAAATGATTTAATCATTTTTTAATGTGAATGGAAATTAATTGAAGAGGGTAATTAATTAATTACCATTCTAAAGGTGTATCTTTTCGTGACATCTATTCGGTATGAATAGACGTGCCTCTTCGTTTCGTGACTATTCTGAATAATTACGAGTACGTCTATATATATGACCTTTCTCTTTTGTTTTAAAGGAGATAGAGTTTACATAGTTTATTATATACTTTGTGTTGGAGTCCGTTAAATGGAGTACAAAACATGGTTTGGTTCGACAGGCCCACCGATTGCAATGCTTCTTCTGTGGGATTCAGATCATTGTATTCTGTGAGATAGACGTCTGTGAAACCGTAAGCACCGTAGTGAGAACGAATCTGTCTTAAGGATATAGCGTCAAACGTTAGTCTTGATCTACTTCCATTATCATATTCCTATGGTCTGTAAGTCCAATATTTTATTATTTTATTTTATTTATTGTTGATACACAAAAAGTAGTATCATGCATAAAGTAATTATAAGGATTAAGTTTGGAGAGTGATTTTCACATTCCTCTTTTATCCAAATATATTCTAATTTTTTTTCTTTGATCGAAAAAGTTATGAAAGTATATTATATATTTTTGCATAAATACTAGCACACATTTACATATTGTAAAGAATATTTTTGGAACTTTACTTATCAATAACTGAAATTAAAATGTGTTTGGATAAAAGTAGTGTGAAAAAATTAATTTTCTTAATTTTCTATCGCACTTTTAAGATTTCAGGTAATATATATTATTCAACATTAAATAATAATTGTGAGTTTTTTTTTTTTTTTTGGGCCAGAAACCAGCATTCTTCCCTTGATTTTTTATTCGCCAAAAACCTGGCATTCTCCCCTGATCTAAATGAGTTGCAGGCTTCTTTAAAAATGGTTATTTGATACTCTCCAAGAATGGACGGCAACGCTAATCTTTATGTTCCCTTTAAATGAATGCATAATGTTAGATTGACAATCTCCTTTGTTGGGAAAAACTGTCATTTAATTCAAAGAAATTCCAGCCAAAAAAATTTAAAAAAATAAATTTTAACGCGCAAGATTCATAAACAAAAATTTTAACGTGTAAGGTCTAACCCATTTAAAAAGCGTGATTTCTCCTGAAAATACCTATTAAATAGATAAATTTATCTGTTTGCATATCAACACATATAATGCATAAATATTCAACTAGATAAATTTATCTGTTTGTCCAAACGGATAAAGTTATCTGTATATATATATATATATATATATATAAACAATTCTCTGCCTTGATAACGTTGATCAAAATGAAAGATGATGAAAAGGATGATGACGACTGAATAAGACAATAAAGAAATTAGGGTATTTTTGTTCCCAAAAAGTTTTACGCAACAAAAAGATGATCTATCACTGGAACATTTTTGTGAGGATGAACCTTGTGCGTTTAAAAAAATTTTACTAAATTAAAACTAATGCACAGCATATGATTTGAACTTTTTACTAATTTTTTCGTTATTCAACAGTACTACTAGCATAAACACGTTTTATGCACATGGTCTTAATTATATAAACAATAAATTAATAATTTATCTTTTATTTATTTTAAAGTTAAGCATTCTATAATGTTAAACTTACCCAAGCAATCACTGGAAAACATAAAGTTTAAAGCACTCTTTAAAAAAATTCAAGAAAACACAGTTTACCATTGATTAAACTTTAAAATCGAAGTCCTAATTAATTAAATATCACCAAATTTTTAAAAACTTGACAACTTTTTTTTAAGGTAACTAAGACAAAAATTAAAAAATTTGTTTTCATGAATGTACAATAAAAAATTATAATAAATTAACGTGTGAAAATAATTTGACTAAACATAAATTCTCTATACGCAACTAACCGCATATGCTATAGAGAGAATTGAAAACTCAAAATATTTGGTATGCAATACAAAGAAAGTTAATAGTTTTTGGTATGCAACAGTAATTTAGTATTTAATCAGAGTTGAAAATTTTAAATTATAAATTACTAAAATAATTTTTCGTGTGCAATAAACAGAAATATGAGAATTTTTTTAGGTCGGCAATTTTCTTTTCTATACCACTAATCAGGGAAGTCTTAAGTTCAAAAAATTAAAGTTTTCTTTTGTATAATATAACTAAAGTAAGTTTTTTATATACAGAAAATCAATGTTGAGATTGATTAACCAATAGGTATTTTGTAAATAATTAATAGATTCAGGATATTTTATAAACTTCTATCGTTACAAGAAACCAAAAAATAAAAATAAATTACTATATTTCTTTATAAAAAAAAGCTCATATAAGACGGAGAAAGTCTTAAAAGGCTTTTTTTTTTCTTTTTACGTTAATTCAAACAACGATACTTTTTAAATTTTTCTTTGTAACTTTAGAAAAAATGGCATGTATTTTTAATTTATTTTATAATGATGAATCAAAAATATAAAAAATTTAGATCAAAAAAATTTTAAAAATTCAAAAAAGACAAAAAAAAATCACAAAAAAATTACATAAAAAGCTATCCCAAACAATAACGAAACTACAAGAAATATAGACTAGATTCAACTATTTTTCATAACTTTGTTATAAAAGATAATTTATTTCAATCAAACAATAAAAAATTGGGAGCTTCCGTCACAAGTCACATTTCATTGAGCTATTTAAGAATAAGTTCCACCCAAAAAACTTATATTCTAAAAAGTTTTTTTTTCTTGTCATTTTTCAAAAGTTTCCTTATATATATATATATATAGAGAGAGAGAGAATTAATGAAGAGAGAAATTTTCTTTACGCAATTAATTTATATTTTTATTTTTAAAATTGTATAACTTTTAGTATATGTATTCATATTTAATAATATTTTTATTTTAGAAACTTTTCGTATAGATTTATAAAACAAGATCTATAATGAATATGAAATTTTTTTAAAAATAAAATGAGAAATTTTTGTTTTCACAATAAAATGATAATTTTCTCATATTATTTTAATTATTATGTAGTGAAATATTATATCCTTATTATATTCTCATTGTTGATAGTTAATGAAGCATATAAGTTTTCATTGATATGTATTGGAACATTATGCAATTATTCTTATATTTTCATTTGAATATCATGATAAACCATATTTTTGTCAAAATAAAAAATGTTCTCATCGCTATGTATGGGTACCCTATGTTTTCATAATGTTCTTGTTATTATGTAATTAAATATTATAGTTTCACAATATTCTCATTATTACGTAATGATACATTATGTTATTATTTATATGTTAGCATTGCAATATCATATCACACTTTGTGCTTGTCATCACTATGTAAGTTATCATGCCGCATTACGATAGTCTTACAGTGTTCTTATTATTGGTCCCATATGGGTAAATTGACTTATTTGATTATTTGACTAAGTTAACTTTTCGTTTTTAGTAAACTTTTTTCATTATTTAATCAAACTATTATACTTATTAGACTTCTCTCATTGAGACGAACTGAAAAAGTAAAAAATTTTAATCAAAATATTTAAAAAAATTCTAAAAAGACAAAAATAAGTAAAAATAAGCTAATAGGTCAAATTCTATGGTGTTGCAACTAAAATAAGTAAATAAGGTAATAAACAAGTTTGCCCAAACAAGCCCATTATGTTTCAAATTGAGAAATTGTTTCGCATTACCTCCAAGTTTCTAATACACAAAATATTGTACCATAATAAAAATGATAAGTGCATTATGTAATGAGAACTGAGAACAAAAATTCACATTAAATAATGTGAAATTTTACCTTTATTATTTCAGCCGTTAAAATATTTACATTAATTTAAATAGAATATCAACAGATATTCACAATGATAAAATACAAACAATAATGAGACATTGCACAAAATGATAATATTATTTTTCATTTAACCAAGTGGCTTACGCCCATAACATCGTAACATAATCAAGATACTAAGTGTACTGCGTAATAAGAACTAGGAACTAAAATTCACATTAACAGGGAACTAAAAAAAATATGTGAGCATACTATGTTATCATAATATTCTTATAATAGCATAGATCTATTGGCGTAAATAATGGCCATTTGAAATTCAAAATCACATAAAAAAATATAAATATATATATAATTTATATATACATAATCTGTTGCATGTATAAA
Organism: Heliamphora exappendiculata; assembly: GCA_034768845.1. Lineage (NCBI taxonomy): Eukaryota > Viridiplantae > Streptophyta > Magnoliopsida > Ericales > Sarraceniaceae > Heliamphora > Heliamphora exappendiculata. The sequence goes on from JAOTRH010000025.1 coordinate 6,024,127, forward strand.
AAAAATTAAAATCACAATGAAGTAGATAATGATGCAAATAGTAATATATCCTCTAATATAGCAGGGATGTATTGGTGTAAATAATGGCCATAATAAAGAAAAGTTAAAATTACAATAAAATAGATAATGACGCAAATGGTAATATTCTCCAAAATAGCAAAGATATATTAGCATAAATAATGGTTATTTGAAAATCAAAATCACATAAAAATTAAAGAATATATATAGTCTAGATATATGTAACTTGTTGCATGTATAAAGGGTATATATGTCAATTATTTTGATAATATTTTAAAACATAATTTATTTAGTTATTCAATTAGTAATGGAGACCTATCCTAGGACAAGTTACTAAAATGGGACTTATAATTAATTATTCCTAAAAAGTTTTATTTTAAAAATATTTTTTATATATCAACAGAACACTAGAAAATAAAAACGATAAAATACATTTTTTACAAAAATAATTTACATGAAAAATATTTTTCTAAAAAATATTTTACGTTAAAACGAATGAACCCAATGAGTAAAACGTCCAACTAAAATTTTAAGAAAAATAGCATTTTAAGAATTTTCGGTCCCCAAAACTTTTACCATTATTAACCATTTTATTACTAATATATATTTTCGTTTTATTAAGAAAATGATGGGTATTTGTCCATAAACAGCAATATATGGTGTGTATATATATATAAAGAATAATATAGGTATTCATGGTAGGCTTTTTCAAAAAATATAAATTGTACCACACTATCCCTCAGCCAATTGACTGGGTTGGACACCGGAAGGAGACACATATAGGTTATTAAAAAAAAAAAAAAAGACCTGCATATTTCTCTCTTCCTTTTACACTAGATCATTTTAAAATTGACATTATTTTTATTTTCTTTTCTATTTTTTGCACTTCTTAACTTTTTTTTTCCTTTTTTTTTTCCTATGGATGTTTTTCAATTTTAAGTTTAGGTCGAAATAAAATGTGTAAACAAAATTGAAATGAAAATGAAAGAGGCTCAAAAAACATGTGAGTTTGTGTGCATAGAGAGAATGAATGGTAGAGAGTGAATGAGTGGTAGAGTGAAAAATAGAACATGGGAATATGTACAGACCTATCGATTAGTCGTGTTTGATAATAAAATACGATTTTAAAAATAAATACGGTACTCAATGAGAACAAATTGATGCGCGAGTCACTTGAAATTCCTATTTGTCCAAATGCTACATTGTACCTTATTTGTCGAATCTCTTTTTGACACTCTTTTCATCACATTTGAACCTTTGTTTTAGTCGTTCAAAACTTCAAGTGTATTGTTGGCACTTGAAAGTTCTTATTTTCAAGTTTGTTGAATCAGTTTTGCCTCCAAGACACCCAAAATATTCCTAAAAAGTTAAATAATTAACCTCGAGAAGCCCAAAAGGCTGAACCGGCCGCTGGGGCATAAGCCAACTACCTGAACTGGTCATTTAGGGGCTCATTGTTGCAACCTTTTTTAACCGATTTTTTGAAGCCACATTGATTGGTGACCTTTTTTTACCTAATTTTGAAGCCTATATAAAGGTGCCTTCATACCCCTTTTCAGTCATTCAAAATTGGTCTAATTTAAAGTGCTAAGCTGGGTACCTTTGCATCCTCAAAAAACTTAGTCGATTATCGAGTTTGAGACTTCAAATCTTCAGCTGAGTTTTGCGTAATTTGTGCTTAGAATTTCTAGTATTCTTTTTGGCCTTGTTGTGGGCACTTGAATGTCAAGTAGCTAGGAGAAATGAGCATTCAGGTTTGAGATCAAATTGTGGTTCTAAGGGCACTTTGGAGGGCTAATCGGTGGTTTACAGGTCAAGGTAAGTCTTTTTTTCGTTTAATCTTTTTATTTATTTTGAGTATTTTATGCATGTTTTAGGCTTTAAAATATTAGTTTGCTAATTTTATTGTTTTTTGACACGTGGCCCGTAAACATGCACACTTAGGTGTGGAACCCAAAAAATCTTGTTTTTTTTTATAAAAATTTATTTTCTCTTTCTTTTTTAGATGAACTTTGCATGCTAGTTCAGGTAAAATTATCATTTTGAACCAAATCAAACGAGTACCATTCTAAAAAGACCATAGAAAGAAATTTGGTTTAAATATAATTTGTTTTGTTGGGATGTAGACAAGACTCGAAACCTGGCGATCGTAATCGTTCATTCCGAATAGTGTTGGAGATGAATGGTTATAAATCTCTAGGATCCGGTTTGTAGGTTAGTGTGTTTGTTTATTCTACATTCTTGGGAGAATGATATGATGATGATCCCTATTGTTATTATACTAAAATACTTGTTTAAAAAATGTGAGACTACTTAGTCAGTTTACTTCGTATTCACAGTTAGATAAATACACTTAATCTCCTGAAGCATCGGTATTGAATAGAGGCTATCCAAACGATAAGGCAAAAACGGTGTCTAACACCTTCTCACTCGGTCTCTTAGCCCACTGAACCTGTGGTAATGACATAACTAGACTTAATTCAGAGAGTCAATGCATAGGTTCTTAAATCTTAAAATCAAGTTTTATTTTGACGATAGAGAAAAAATTAATTTTGAAATAAAGAGAAAGAAAATAAGGTTAAATTTAAAATAGAGAGAGAGAGAGAGAGAGAGAGAGGGAAGAATTTGAATTTTAAATAGAGAGGAGGGTGGGGGAGCTAGGAGTATATTGATCACTCTTTTGGCATCTAAGAGTAACTATTGGTTATTTGTTATTTGTACCGGCATTTGACTCTTAAACATAACAACAAATTCATTTTGTCCACATCTCGAGCCCAATCATCAATGCTTTTTGATTCTTGAATGTCTTCACAAAGAAAAATAAAATTCCTAACAGTTGTGTAATTTTGAAATGACCTTAATCAAAGAAAACAAAATTTGTACATTTTATACCTCATATGTTAAAAATTCACTTATGTTGTCAAGAATGAACTTGCCTGGCATCTTACTCCATTGGGTAGTAAGATAATCCCAACATTCATCAATTAAATGTTGTTGAGATTATATGCAACTAAACAAAGGAACATTGTTCGAATACACAAAGATACTTTGTTCTAACAATAGCCACCGAACTTATAGATATTGTTTGAACAATAACAATTGAACAAAGATACTTTGTTCAGTCCTAATTAGCCTAGCAAAACGTAAACACTAAGTACGAACACAATTATAGAAAAAATGACAAATTATATCAAAAACTACCTTCAATACTTCATCATGGTCACATACGACTATTTGTTATTTCAGAGGTCTCATTGAAGATTCCAAGTGATAATTCAATGGATTAAGAAGAGAAAAGAAGAGAACAGTTGGGGAGAGAGTGAGAGGGAAACATAAATTATATAAATTTGGGTAAATTATGGTGATCTCCTTTAAGGTTTCTGACAAAAATATAAACACTCCCTCAGCTTTTTAAAATGGCATTGATCTCTCCTATTATATCTAATGATATACACACACTTCCCATCGGTTTTCTTTTCGCCATTGCCATAATGAAAAATGTGAAATTATATATAATTTATTGCTGATTTCTCAATTTTGTCCATTTCTCTCACCTGTAGGTTTTTTTTTACTGCCACTTATAAATAAATATATGTCTATCTATATATCGGTGGAGTCAGTTGTTTCAGTTGTTTATATTTATCTATACGAACGACTATAATAGTGGAGTCAGTTGTTTATCTATATCGGTAGAATCAGTTATTTATATCTATCCATATAAACGACTTTAATTATCAAAATGGACCATAATGTGATAGTCTTCATATTTGAGTTATTCGGCAACCAAAAGAATCTCTCTCTTCTCCTGTAAAATATCGACGCACAAAAGTTTCTATCACATGGGATTTTCTAAAGATTTCGGTGAAAAACACATAGATGATTCTAGAAACAAAGCTCTGAACAAAATGCAAACAACTGGTGCGCTTCTCTTTCCGTTTAAATATATTTGCATAGAACATGTGTGTCTAAAATTTTGTGCTTATTCAAAAATGGAGAGTTGTGTTTACGAAATTCTCACTATAGACCATTGGGAATTCCTGAATCACATGGATCACAAATTGGCTTCGCTTAGGCCAATTTATGAAAAGATGGCTTTGAAATTTCTTAACTGGGTTATTACACAAACTGGTTTGAAATTTATCTATTAAGACATCCAATTTGATGGTTTTGCGAGGGTTTAGGCCATCAATTTATACTTATAATATGATCTTGGCAACTATGATGAAGCAGCCTTCACCGGCTTGGTCATTTTTTAAGCAAATGCTTAGGAGTAAGATTTGTCTTAATGTTTGTACATTTAATATACTGTTACATAGTCTTTGTGTTAGTGGAAAGCTTAAAAAAGCTAGTTATCTCCTTAGAAAGATTGGAAGAAGCCAGTTATGTTCCTACTATAGTTACTTACAATATTTTGCTCTATTGATATTGCAAGAAGGGAAGGTACAAAGCAGCTTCTGAGTTGATTGAGCTCATGAGTTGTGAGAGAGAGAGAGAGAGATAGAGAGAGAGAGGGAATTAAAGGGAACGAGCGGCGGTGACTGGCTGGAGTAACAAGCGGCGGCAAGAGCTAGCGGCGCAGGAACAGAGCAGCGGCAATGGCAAGAACTAGCGCCGACGACTGGCGACAGCAAGCAGCGATGGCGACATCCAGCCGCAATGAGGGTTCTGTTCGATGAGTAATTTCAGTTTCATGAGTGTTTCTGTACTGCAGTAGTGTTTTTGTACTGTAGCGTGTTTTTGTTTGTAGTGTTCTTATAAAAGAATTGGTTATTTTGACACTAAGGATATTTAAGTCTTTAAAAAAAATCAAACGAAGTTTATTTTTTTTTACTGACAAGAAAATTTAGTGCTATTTTAAATTTTTGTTAAAAATCTAAGAAAATGTCAATATAATTTACCCAATAAATTTTTGTTGGGTATGCTGAGCAACATCTCTATAATCACCCTTAGAATTATACAAAAGATGGTTTGATCTGTTTTGAATGACCAAAATGCCATTTATATTTTAGATAAATGACAGGCATATACTCCCTGCTTCTCTAATCAACTTCTCCGTCGTCGACTAATCAAACGATGGCGTACAAGTCTCCTTTTCCCAGATTTCTCATCACCAAGTTCCTCTTTCTACCCCCGATGATGAACCTCTGAGATCTTCTTCCGATTACTCTCTTCTCTTGCTTCTCTGTCTTCTTTGGCTGCCCATTTCAATGTCACCAACCTTGTATCATCTCCTCCTCATAATCTCTCTCCTCGTTCCCTCCAAATCCCTTCTTCCGCCGGCTGACAAGTCCTCCATTTCCATTCTCATATCCCAAAACGGCCTCGATTTTGTCAAAGATTTGCTCGTGACCAAAGCAATCTCTTCACTCACGCCCCTAAAGCTTCCCCAAATTGAGAAAAATGTGAAAATCCCAGTCGTCGGTAACGTTCGCGTCGTTCTATCCGACATCTTAATCTACCGAGTCGACGTGTCGTCGTCGCATGTCAAGCCCGGCGACACCGGCGTCGTGATTGTCGCGTCGGGTACCACCTGTAATTTGACTATGAATTGGTATTATTCTTATAGTACTTGGTTTGTGCCTGTCAAGGTTTCCGATAGTGGGTCTGCTTCTGTTCAGGTATAGTAGTTCAACTTCGCATACATGGGTGTGGTTTAATCATTTTTTCGGTTTGTTGGTCCGTGTACGTTGAAATTAGAGAGAGTAATGGATAGGTAAGGGATAATTTCGAATTGGGTTATGCGCCAATTTTCTGGGGATTTCGGATTGGGGTTTATGAACATAATTCTTGTGAAACAATTAATAAATGCAGTGATATGCTGACTATATTCTACTAAGAGTTCTTGCCCATGGAACAAAAAATTCTAGTACTTGCCAGAAGCGATGACATTGTTTGAATATGGGAAATGTCACTCTGTATGTGGTTTCTCGCGATTTCTTTTGGATTTACTCCCTAAAGTTTATCTGCAAAACTTAAGCTAATGTATGGATGAGGCTTTTATCACAATGGAATCACTGATTTTACAATGATGCGACAGAAAAAATAGTTGTTTGCTTCCAATCATATTGTGTCACCACTGCTTTGATTGATCTGTAGCATTTTATTGATTATATCCTAGTATCTTACTGCCCTTGAAGTTGATATGAATCACGCTAGGAAGAAGACCAAAATACTCAGAGAAAAAGAAAGAACTTTATTGCTACCAGAATTACAAAAACTTTGATGCCCTGCTCACCCCTATTTCTTCCTTATTTAAGCTCAGACTTTAATAGTCGGCTAACTAACTAACTAACACTTCACTAACAGTCAACTCTCCTCCAACAGACTCTTAACTAACTTTTGAAAGCTACTTCCGATATTTTCTAACTAACTAGCAGACTACAATTTGTATCATTTCACCTCCCCTTGAAAGCAGGCTTGTCCTCAAGACTGAAAATTTGGAAAATTCTTCTCGATCACCGTCCAATCTTCCCATGACACATCTTCCTTGAGAGAGTTCGACCATTGAACCAATATTTGAGTCACCGGTTGATTTCCTCTTTTCCCTAATCTTTGATCCAATATAGTAACCAGTTCCACTTTCATCTTCCCTTCTTGATTCGTCAAAGGTAAATGCTGCTGAGAGCCTGAGCTGCAATGTTTTATCCCACATGCTTCTTTAACCATGAAACATGGAAGACAGGATGAATTCATGAATCTTCAGGCAGCTGTAATTTCCAATCCTTGGCAGAATTCGATAAGGTCCATAATACGTCGGGGCGAGTTTAAAATTTCACCTGAGAGCTACTGAAGACTGCCTATAAGGCTGTAATCTAAGAAATACCCAATTACCGACCTGAAATTCCCTGTCAGACCTATGATTGTCTGCAAATTTCTTCATCCTATTCTGAGCTTGCTAAAGATGCTCCTTCAAATACTTCATTATAACTCTTCTTTCCCTGATCATATCCCCCACAGCTGCAAGCCTGCAACACTTGAATCCTTCAGCCAAACTTGACTAGGGTGGGGAGATGGTTGGCCATACGCTATTTCAAATGGGGTAAGCTTTGTAGCTGAATGGTAAGATGTGTTATACCACCATTCTGCAAGTGATAACCAATTAACCCAATTTCATGGCCTGTCAGCTATCATGCAACGCAAGTAATTCTCAAGACACCTGTTAAGCACCTCGGATTGGCCATCACTTTGAGGATGGTAGTTGGAACTGAGATTTAGTTGGACTTCTAGCAAACTAAAAAGTTCCTTCCAAAATCTACTAGTAAACACAGGGTCCCTATCCGACACAATGCTTAAAGGCAGTCCAAGTAATTTGTATATATTGTCAAGAAATAACCTTGCTACCTCAGCTGCAGTGTAAGGATGGGACAAGGTAAAAAAATGTGCATACTTGCTCAAACTGTCAGTAACCACTAAAATGACATTTTTGCCATGGGAAGTGGGTAGTCCTTCAATAAAATCCATTGCAATTTCAGTCCAATTGTTTTCTGGTATGGGCAGAGGCTGCAAAAGGCCAGGAAGCTTGATGTTCTCTCATTTAACTCTCTGGCACACGTCACAGTGGCTAACATGGTTTTTAACTTCCTTCTTCATCTCTTTTCAGTGGAAGGATCTTTTAATTCTATGGAGTCTTTTCTATACCTGAATGCGCCTCCCCCCCTGCAGAGTTGTGAAATTCTCTCAGAATTTTATTTCGAAGTGCTGTACTGTTTCCTACTACCAATTTCCCTTCATAGGTCAGCCCTTTTTCCCAACAATACCCAGAGGGTGGTTGAACATCTTGCAATATCTATTGTATAAGTTGCTGCAATTCAGCATCACTGGACACACTCTCTTTAAGTTCTTCCACCCAATTGTTCTCTAGTACTGATATGGCACTGAAGCTGCCTGAACTACTTCCTTGATCTGAGATAGTTGAAGGTTGCTGCAGCTCCTCATTGACTCTTGAGAGAGCATCAGCCACTATATTCTCCTTACCCACCTTGTACACAATCTCATAATCAAAACCCATAAGTTTTGCCAACCACTTTTGTTGTGAAAGGGTTGAAATTCTCTGCTCTAGCAGATACTTTAGACTATGGTGGTCTGTCTTGATTACAAAATGTCTCCCAAGCAAATAATGTCTCCACCTCTGCACTTCAGTGACCACTGCTAACAGTTCCTTTTCATATGTCGAGAGAGCTTGATTTTTAATGGATAAGGACTTACTCATGAATGCCACAGGCCTGCTCTCTTGCATGAGTACTGCTCCTATGCCCATTCCCGAAGCATCACATTCCACCACAAATTCCTTATTATAGTCTGGTAAAGCCAACACTGGAGTGGCTGTCATTAATCTCTTAAGCTCATTAAAAGCTGTCTTAGCTTGAGGATTCCATGCAAAGGCATCCTTCTTTAACAAGGCAGTGAGAGGCTGACAGACCATCCCATACCTTTGGACAAACCTTCTATAATACCCTGTTAAGCCCAGAAATCCTCTTAGGGATTTAAGATTAACTGGAGTAGGCCATTGAATCATACACTTGATCTTATTTGGATCAGCAGCCACTCCCTGTTCAGTGATCAAATGCCCCAAGTAGTCAATTTCAGATTTCCCAAAACTGCATTTCGACCTTTTGGCATACAGTTGGTTTGTTCTCAGTATTTGTAGTGTGATTTCCACGTGTGAGATGCTCTTTCCAGCTTTGGCTATAAATGGGTATGTCATCAAAGAAAACTATAGTATAAACTTTCTTAAGTATAGCCTGAAAATGTCATTCATCAGTGATTGGAAGGTAGATGGAGCATTGGTTAGCCCAAAAAGCATAACCAAAAATTAAAAGTGGCCATCATGAGTTCTGAAGGCAGTTTTATGGATATCCAAAGGATATACCTTAATCTGGTGATAACCAGATCTGAGATCCAATTTTGAAAAATGTTTGGCTCCACACAATTCATCTAAAAGTTCATCAGTAATAGGAATAGGAAACTTATCTTTGATGGTGACCTTGTTCAATGCTCGATAGTCTACACAAAACCTCCATGTATTATCTTTTTTCTTCACTAATAACACAGGAGAAGAGAAAGGACTGGTACTAGGCCTTATAATCCCAATTTTCAGCATTTCCTGCACCATTTTTTTTATCTCATTTTTCTGAATATAGGGATATCTATAGGGCCTTACATTAACAGACTCAGCTTCAGGTTTTAATGGAATTCTATGATCATGGGATCTTGATGGTGGCAGGTTCTTTGGCTCTGCAAAAGCATAAGCAAATTTCTGCAGTATTGTCTCCATCTCTTGTGATGTATTCATTGATTCTTGATTTGTTTGTAACATGAAGATATGAGCTAAGGCTCCTTGTGAATTCTTATGCATCAATTTCTTGCTGTACTGGCTATGGATCACCTTCACTTCACCTGGCTTACTTCCTCTCAGTACATGCCTCCTCCCTTTCCACTTGAACTCCATAGTTAGTCCTTTGAAGTCCCAAGTTACTGGCCACAAAGTTGATAGCCATTGAACCCCTAAAACTATATCACAACCTCCCAAAGGTAAGATTCTCATATCAGTACTGAATTGGTTTCCTTGCATTCCCAACTAAATTGTTTACACTCGGCAATGCTGCTTAACTTTTCTCCATTGGCTACGGATACTGTTAGTGGGTATGCAAGTTGTACTTCACATCCAGTTCTCTTAGCCACATGAGAATCCAAGAAGTTATGAGTGCTACCTGAATCTATTAGTATCATCACCAGCCTTTTCTTGATATTTCCTCTGATCTTCATGCAGGGATATCACCATTTCTTCCTCCTCCTCCTCCTCCTCCTCCTCACTTTTTTGGTTCCTTAGCTGTTCTTTGATATCATCCTCGTTAATTCCCTCCTCTCCAGTTTCTTCCTTCTCAGCCTCCAACAGGTAGAATTGTCTCTTCTTGCAAGCATGCCCTCTCACATATTTCTCATCACAATTGAAGCATAACCCTTTTTCTTTTCTCTCCTCCCAATCCTTCCCAGAAAGTCCTTTAATGGGAATGTTCATCTGATTGTTACCAAGAACAGCAGTAGAACTGTTACCTTTATGACTCAGGCTGTTATCGAATTTCGGCTTCATCACTGACTTATTTCTTCTGGTTAAAGCCTCACAGCTCTCCTCTTGAAGCCTTGCAAAACCAATTGCCTGTGTAATATTATCAGGCTTAAACATCTGCACCCCTTTCCTTATTTCTTCCTTTAATCCACTGATGAAGCAACTTACATAGAAATTTTCCGGCAACCCTGTGGTTTTATTGGCTAGCTACTCGAAATTCTCCTGGAAGGACTTCACATCTCCAACTTGCTTGAGCTTGGTAAGAATTCCCACTGCATCCTCAAAGGGATTGGGATTAAATCATTGAATTATTGATTCTGAAAATTCCCTCCATAGCCATCTATTTGCAGAGGACTTTTCAAACCACTGAAACCAAGCTAGAGCTTTTCCTTCCAAATTAAGTGATGCAATTCTTACCTTGTGGATCTCTTCGATTTGATGAAATGCAAAGAGTCTCTTGCACTTATATACCCATCCGGATGGATCCTCTTCATTGAACTTCGGAAATTCCACTTTGGTAAATCTTGAATTAAATGGATTGGCATTGTTTCGCATACCGGCTTGTGGCGTATGTGAGTTCTCCCCATGTTCTGAAGAAGGATTTAAAATCTTGCTAGTAATCTAATCATACTTCACATTCATGCTCGCAAGCATTTGTCTGATGCCTTCAATGGCTTCTCCATGCTTCTCGGAATTTTCTTTTAAACTTCGGATTGCATCCTCCATGCATCTCATTTCTTGCGGCCTAGTTCCTTCGGCCATTGATTCTTCACAGGCCAAGAGCCGCTAGCTCTGATACCAAATGATACGAATCACGCTAGGAAGAAGACCAAAATACTCAGAGAAAAAGAAAGAACTTTATTGCTACCAGAATTACAAAAACTTCGATGCCCATTTCACCCCTGTTTCTTCCTTATTTAAGCTCAGACTTCAATAGTCGGCTAATTAACTAACACGCACTTCACTAACAGTCAAGTCTCCTCCAACAGGCTCTTAAGTAACTTTTGAAAGCTACTTCCGATATTTTCTAACTAACTAACAGACTACAATTTGTCTCAGAAGTATGTGTATTATTTTTGTATGAGCCAGGTATTTCTTTTTATGATAAATGTTCTACAAATACAATAAATCCCTTCCTGTTAGAACTGTACAATGTGTCCCTGTTTTTGTTTTAATTGCAGCCTCGAGATTTTGTCAGTTATTAGCTACTTTAGCAACACTTGGTTCATAGGACAGTACTTTTTAACCTTGAAAAAAAATAAGGGGAAAAAATCTGGGGCAGTTTGATACCTAAATATCATTCATGGGTTATATTCATGTTTGAGGTTTTGAACAAGGGAAGAAGACCCTTGAAGTTATTGTGCCTATCTTTAATACTCCCTCCTATTTTAGGAAGAGACTGTTATCTCTTCTATTATAAAGATTGCTTCCCAAGTCAAACATATGCATAACACTTTTACTAGGTAGTTTATTTGTGCATTGAGTCTCCTATACTAATTATCTTGTCATGCTAGTATAGTGGACAAGTTGAAAAGATATTTGGAATGAACACTTGAGTGATTTAGAGAGCTTTTGTGGACTGATGTGTGCCAGACTGCCATCATGTGAAAGTTAGAGGATAAGCCTAAGAGGGGTTGAATCCCTGTGTTTCTCACTTGTTGAACTCAATTCACTTCCTATAATATCATTCTCTTGTTTTTTTTTTTTTTTTTTACCCAAACAAAATGAGACAGTTTTAGTTACTTTTTCAAACACAGTGGTAGTTTTACAAACTAGAAAGTGGTAAGCCTCTCTTATCACTAGATGTCATCTTTTCATTGTCTCTATTTTTGTGTTCAAATTTGATGAGTGCTGCTTCTGGATAAGGTTAAAGGCATGGAAGTTGGGCTTACTCTAGGCTTGGAGAATCGAGGAGGATCCTTGGAGCTGTCCCTCATGGAATGTGGTTGTCACGTTAAAGATATTTCCATAACACTAGATGGAGGAGCCTCTTGGCTTTATCAAGGGTATGAAATTCCGTACATAGTGTTATTTATCTGGGGTGTTTATTGCTTACCTATTGTTTTTAACAGTTTGCAGTAGTGTTGATAATTGGTTTTGATTTTATGGATGGTGCTTGGAGTATAACTTTTGGGGAATTTGAACACCCCAAACAAGCCGAAACAAAAAGGTTCTGGCAAGTTTCAGTCTCTTGTCTCCTAGATGGTGGTTTGTGAGAATAGAATATATTCAAGGGAAGGGGGCTTCCGACATTTAAGCTATACCATTGATTCCCCACTGTTGGCTTGTTAGTTATATATGGTTTTCCCCTTGTTGTATCGAAAGTTAAGGGGAAGGTGTTTATGACTAGGTCACAGTATTTTGTTTCATTCTGCACTTTCATGTAATTCATATGTACTTTAGTTGCATTGTATTTGACACCATTTGGTGGTAGCTTTATTTATTAAAAGAACTTTTAGCATTCTCCTTGTAGGTGTGTATCTGTTTTGGTCCTTCTGGTTCACTTCGCTCTGCTGCAATCCCTTATTCCAAGTCACCACTTTATGTGGACGTCCTGGAGGATATTTCGATGAGGACAAACAGCATAGCTATTTCCAATATTATATTCTTATTGTATTTTTTTTTTAAAATAAATAAATAATAAAGAAGAAATGAAATGACTATACACAATTAGGTGATTTATCTTTTTCTTGTTAAATGGGAATAGAAGAATAAAATTACCCATTACAGACAACTAGGGGTGTTGCTTGGTGTGATTGCAAAATCTCATATTGCCAGGTGTAAGATTGCAGGTCCAAGTCTGAGAAAAGTGACTTTGACATGCAATGCAAAGTTAGATTCATATCAAATCTGACCTCTCCCAGTGTGCTAGATAAATAAGGAACCTTCCTGGGGGTTTCCTCTTTATTCACTGTAGGCAATGCAATGGATTTCTACTGGAATTGTTATTCAGATTATGCAAATTTTTGTTAATTAAATCTTGCATCTTTTTTGTATCGTCATTGCAGTTGAAGAATTGTTAATTTTAATTATTAACTTTTTTAGTTCTCGTTTCTTAATTTTTCAGGATTATTGATGCCTTTGAAGGGCAAATAGGTTCTGCAGTAGAAAAAGCTATTACAAAGAAACTTGAAGATGGAGTTTCTAAGCTTGATTCCTTTCTGCAAGCTCTTCCAAAAGAGATTAAAGTGGATGATACTGCCTTCTTGAATGTCACTTTTGTGAATGATCTGTCATTGAGCAATTCTTCCATTGGGTTGGAAATCAATGGGTTGTTTGCAAGAAAACGAGAAGATGCATTTCCAAATTATCTTATCAAGAATGCACAACCTTTAGTTTCTTGCACGGATCAGTCTAAAATGCTTGGAATTTCTTTAGATGAGGATGTTTTTAACTCTGCATCAACCTTGTACTACAACGTAAGTACAAAAACATAGTAATTAATTATCATGAATATACCTTAGCATTTGGTAGTATCTAGTCGATATTGTAGGTGGAATGTCTCTTCATTTTATTTCCCAAGATCCTTTTGAATGTAACTTTTTCTTCCTTCAACCACCCACCCCCTCCCATAAAAATGAAAAATAGAAATTTGTTTCTACAGAATAGTTGTAAAAAATTGCTGTAGGCAAGATTAGAAACATAGCCCTAAGGCAGGGAATTATTGTAGATTTTGTGTTGGAATAAATTTTAGGGTTCAAATTTTAAGGTTCTATTATAATTTTCTGCAGATTATAAGATCCAGTAAACTTTACTTTATATGAGATAAGCAATTATATGGATGATCTGACCCTTATGCTCTGTCAGCTCTGATTTATTTGTCTTTAGTGATTTCTCTGCTTGTTGATAAGTAATAAATATATTTGTTTTCAGGAAAAATTTATGCAGTGGATCGTCGATAAAGTACCAGACCAGTCTCTTTTGAACACTGCTGGGTGGAGATTCATTGTTCCTCAACTATACAAGAAATACCCAAATGATGATATGATTATGAACATTTCTCTGTCCTCTCCTCCAGTCATAAGGATTTCATCCAATAATATTGACGCTACTGTTTATGCAGACTTGATAATTGATGTTTTAGAAGCCCATGATGTAATTCCAGTTTGTTGTATTTCCTTGGTAAGATCAAAACCCTCCAAAAAAAATGATTGGAAATTCTTACTGCACTTGTTTTTAGTATGTTAGTATGTTTTTTGTTATTGTGCTTCTTTTTCCATTATTCCTCCTCCACACCTTGATTCATGACTGACGATTTCTTTAATCTCTATGCTTCTCTGTTGCTGGCATCCTAAGGTGGTTGGAAGTGAAATATAAAAGTAGGCATTATCACGTAGGTTATGCTCTAACAAAATAGGTTTCTAGTTTTCCTTCTCAATGTTGACTGCTCAGATGGGCCATATATTCTTATTAAGACATGGCTGTTGGATTTTATCTATAGCTGGGGCATCTATTTGTTTGGTTGTTCAGTATCCATTTTTGTTCATCATAAATAGTTCATTTTTTTGACTTAGATGAAATAGTACCCTAAATCTGAGATTATTCAGGTCAATGAGGTTCCACTTTTAGGGAGTTTGGCTGCTATCTTAGGCTGCTGAATTGGAGCTCTTCCAGTTACCTATTTAGGCCTCCCGCTGGGTGCATCCTTTAACAGAAGTTGTTTGGGACGAAGTGATTTGAGAGATTTTAAAGGAGGTTGGTTGGTTGGAACACGCAGTACCTATCCAAGGGGGTAGGCTTACTGATTAGGAGTGTGTTATCTAGCCTACCGACTCACTTTTTGTCTGTTCACACCATTCTGGGTTTGGTAGCTCGAAAATTAGAGAAGTTGCAAAGAGATTTTCTCTGGGGTGGGTTGGGGGATGGTTTTAGATTCTGTTTGGTGGATTGGAATATTTTTTGCTCCCGTGTAGGAAGGTGGTCTCGGCATTAGGAGGCTGGTTTCCTTCAATAAATCCCTTTTTGGGAAATGATTGTCGAGATTTGCGACGGAGAAGGATAGTTTTTTGAGGAAGGTCATTGAGTGCAAGTATGGCTCTTAGAGAGGGAATCCTCTTCTCATGGTAGAGGCTTGTGGAAGGGTATTAGTAGGGTTTGGAATGACTTTTGCAAACACATCTTTGAGGTCAGAAGTGGGGATAGAATGAGCTTATGATCTAATATCTAGTGTGGTGACGAGGTCCTTTGTAAGTCTTGTGAGACGCGGTTCCTTTTGATTTTGTTCTGTATATATATAACGTATTGGTTATCGTTTTAATCATTATAGAAAAGTATGTTTCTATATGTTTTACCCATGTGTTGGTTTAGATATGCATGTAGATTTCAATCCCGGTCCTGTTTGGGCGTTGTAGCGGAAAGTTAGAAGCTTTCTAAGCAGGACCGCTTGAGCGGTCTATCTGGTGTGGGTGTTATAAGAGCCAGCTAGTGGCCTTGGTTTTTGAACCCATACTACCCCAACAAGCTTCCTCTCTTCCTTGTTTGGAGAAATATCATAACATTAGCTTTCTCTCTAGATTTTTGCTTGCTTCGGGTTTGGATTTTGGCATTACGAGGGTGGGTCGTTGATATCCTCGCCGTGGGCTTTGCGTTCATCTGAACGGAATCTCGTTTTAGTTACTTTGGTTTCTCGTCGGTTTTTAATGTTTCAAGTTTTCCAACTCTCTAAGGTAGGATTTTAAATTATCTTGCTTTAAAATGGTGTTACATGTGATTATACGCACTTTTACCGTTTTAAAATGCTACAAAATGTTGAACCTTGTGTTTAGACCTCGTTTGGGTCGATAAAAAGCATATTATGCGTTTTGATGGTTTATTACAAAGTTGGTGGACATATGTGTCCGTCGTTTTTAAAATGATGAGTTTTGAAAGCCGAAAGAGTTTATGTATATGTTGTGAAAATATAGTTTTGGAGGTTTAGAAATAACCCTTGGAGTTGAGCCTTGGTTTAAATGTTGGTTGGTCTCTATGGTTATAAGGATGACGTAACTGTGTGCGTCTAGACGTTTTGTACATAACTGTGTGCCTTTGTAAGGAATTGCATAATTGGAGTGGATATTGGTCCCGTGATGAAAAACCATAAAGAATTGCATAATTGGGGCTGATATTGGTTTCACGGTGAAAGATCGTGAAGAATTGCATGATTGGGTTAATACTGTCATGCGGTAAAAGACTGTAAAAGAGTACAAGTTATACATGAATCATTGTTAAACGTAAAACCTGGGTGAAAAATAACGAGTTGTTTATGTTTATTAAACTGTTGGACGTTATGGGATTATATGAGAACTTGTGGTTTGAAGGATGAAAAACCGTTTTGAGACTTGTGCAATCGAGTTGTTCATATAATCTGTGATTGCATGATATACTTTTATTTCATGCTAGTTTATTCTTATTGGGCTTCGGCTCAAGACAAAATTCTTAGTTTTGTTGTTCGGTAGTCATTACCGGTAGTTAATGGATCATGTAATGATGTTATATGTTTTGAATTTGAAAACATATATTTGTAAGCCTTGAGGCCTTGATATGAATGCATGTATGCTTATATGATTATGAGAGAGACCATAGGTTGGTTGTTTAATTTCATAGTTGTATGAAATGGTTCTCGTTTGGTTGATTTCAACGTTTTAATAAATCGTTCTCGGTTGGTTTTATGTTTTATATCAAACCTTGTTTTAGCATGTTTTCATTGCTTGGTTGCCTTGTAGGGTTTTCAAAAAGATGGGAAAATGGCTAAGTGTTTGGGTGAAAAGTTGAGATTTTGAAAAATGGTCTAGAGCCAGACCGCTCGTTGGACCGCTCAAGCAGTCTATCGAGTAGTCAAAACATGCTTTCGGTTGTTTCACAGGCTGACAAAAAACGGTGAGCAAACAAAGACCGCTAGAGCAGTCTTTTGACCAATCGAGCGGTCCAGTCTGGGCAGTTTTCTTGAAAACTTTGATTATTTGTTTTATAACTTGGCTCTTAAGAACCGTGATCGTATTTTTTTGGGTTCTTCTTTTACATAAAATAAACCATTAGGAGTGTGTTTTTCAAAGGTTTTAAGTTTACTTTCATTTACGTTCTTGGACCCGTTTAGGCTCGGGAGGTTTTGATGGATCTTAGTATCTCAAAATGGGTTTTCTTGGGAGGTTCGTGTGACCCGGGTTTTAGGGCATGACAGGCCTTTTCTTGACATTTTTTGCGTTGGCTACGGATGGAGGGGCTGTTGTTGCAAATTACGCTCAACGGGGTGATGGGCTATGCTTTTGGGATATTGGTATGAGGGGAGAAGTGCATCATTGAGAGTAGAACCGGCTACGGCTTCTTCTGGGCACTCTGTATGATCACAGTTTAGTGGATAGCAGAGCGGACTTAATCAGACGAAGAGAGAACCGAAGATGGGTGTTTAATGTCAGGTCTTACCATTCGTATCTACTGAGTAGTAGAGGAGATGTCTTCGCATAAAAGAGTGTTTGGAAGGCGAAATTCCCCACGAAGGTGGCATTCTTTGCTTGAGTTGTTGTTCATGCAAAAATTTTGACTATTGATAATTTGATGCAGAGGGGCTTGGTGTTGATTAATCAGTGTTGTTTGTGCAAGAAGGAGACAAAGTTCGTTTCCCATACGTTTATTCAATTTGTTTTCACCAGGGAGATGTGGAGCTTTGCTTTGATGCTTTTCGAGGTGGACTGGGTTTTTGAGAAGGACATCTTAGGGGTTTTGTCAAGTTAGAAGGGAGGATGGGTCTCGAGGAGGAAGGCATGGACATTGGTCCCTTTGTGCTTGATGTGGTTGATATGGTTGGAGTGAAGCAAGAGATCGTTCAACCGGTTAGAGTCACCGATGCATAGATTGAAGGTCGTCCTTCTTTGTAATTTAATTTGTAGAGTTTGTTGCCTAGGCGCGGGACACCTCCATTCGATGAAACTGTTGATTTCATAGTGTCGTCATTCTTGTAATTCTTTTGTAGGGGTTTTCTCCCCCTTGGGTGAAACACTCTTTTATAGAATATTTCTTACTTATCAAAAAATAATAGTACACCTTTTTTTGAACTATCATTTAAGGGGACTTCATAAGAGTTATCCATCTACTGGTTGTTTAGTTGGAACCCCTTTCTCATCTTTTCCCTGCTAGAAAACAAACAAAAAAGTAGGAGTGGAAATGTTGCTAAGCAGTAAATATTTAACAGCAGCAATACAGCAATAAACTTCAACTATTTGTATTTGGGTTTAGAATCTTCATTCGACCCAATCAGGGTTTGTATAAGCGTAGCACTATTTGATCATGCTGTAATATGTTTTATCAGCGCCTTTTGCTCATGTACTCATTGGTTTTCCTTTTTCACTAAAACACCTTCAACTTTTATTAAAGCATTCCACTTATAAGTGCAATTGGTCTTTGTTGCATTAGGGATATTGAGTATGAAGTTCTTGGAGTTTTTTTTAAAGCAATTTTATGTCCTATTTTGGGTTTTTTTCTTTTTCACCTGATAATTCTCTTCTAGTATCTAGTAAATTATGAAAAATGCAGTTCTTATAGTTTGCAGCGTTACTGGATAGGTGAATTTACTTCATTCAACTCTATGTTTCAATTGCATTTCTGCTTCCTCTCAGCCTCAATATTTGGGAGAGCTATGAATCCTTTTTTGTTTTTGTACCTTGAAAAGTGATTTTATGCTAGTATGAGATAGATTATCAATACTTTGGTAAGAGGAAATCTTGATATGGATAAATCCCAAGTCAGGGTGTTTAGAGGAGAAATCTTTTTATGGATCTGTATTAGTTAGTCAGCAATCCACTTTCCTATGGAGAAGGATTTGGGTGTTCCAAGTGCCATTAAGGTGGTCTTTGTTGTTTGGTCACAACCTACATGAAGATTCTCATGTTGAACAAATACTGGCTTATGTTTACGATATTAGAGCATGCATTTATATTTACCACTAGTATTGTTGTGTTATTTGTTAATTGTATCAATAAATACTGGCTTAGGTTTTCTTTATTGTATGAACAATCTATTCTAGTAGCACTTATAAATTATAATTATCCTAGGTAGTGTAATTTCATGACCACATGAAATTCTTCTTTTTCTGGCATTAAAAAAAACATGACACGTGCGTGTGATATGAAGTTGAGTGTTTAGTGTGCATCATCAATTTAGGACCTAATTTTAGCTTTGTGAGGTGACTTTCTTCATGGAAGTACCCTTTGTCCTGTATCTGTATGGTAGATGGCTTAAAAGTCATATGCGATACTCTCTCTCTCTCTCTCTCTCTCTGTGAACAGGGTGACACTGGCTCATTCTTAGTGCAGGTATTTCATGGTTCAGGTTCAGTTAAAATCATAAAGAATAACCTTGCTGGCAGTGTGAAATTGAATGATTTCTCTATGCTGCTGAAATGGAGTAACATTGGTAACCTGCGAATGTTTTTAATTCAGGTAATTTAAAATTATCAGGTCTACATAAATTATGCTCAATCATTTTCATGATGCATGCTATATAATTAACATTAGTGAAGTTTCTATTGGTGTTTTTGTGAAATATGTAGAAGATTACCTATGTTTGTCCAGGGCGGCGGCGGTCGTAGCTGCTGTTGTTTTTGTTGTTGTTTTCAAATGCCAGAAAATCAACCTTGGAAGAACACCGCCAATGAACTCGTTAATATGGTTTTTAAAAATAAATAATAAAAAAAAAAAGAACAGTTTTTTCTACATTCAGGCCTAGATGTCCACTGTCCATTAGTTGCTTCTTGAACAAAACGTGGGAGAATGGGAGGGTTTGGTATTGCTTACTGAATTAGGCGTTTTCAACTATAAGTCAAGCTTCTGACTAGTTGAACTTATATCATGCGATGCCATTTGATTTAAAGATTATTTTAATTTTCTTGGAACTGTGAGCTGACCTCCGGGTTGTGATGGTTGATTGATGAAATATTGGAACTGGAACTTTTGTCTATAGGGAATTGAATAGGTCAAACTCTGACAAAAGATTATAAAAATAAAGCACAATTCTTAGTTAATTATGTTGTTCACAATAATATCAATAAATCATATAGCCATCCACACATCAATCGCCAGTGTATTAATCGAAAGACTGATTTTTAATGTGGAAAATCTTGAAAATTGCTCTTCAAGGGAGAAACCACTGGGGGACCTCGCTAGACAAAATCTAATATCAACCAAAAGTTTGCAGGACTCAAGATAAGAGGATTTACAAACCTAATCCAAATTACCTCACTTTATAAATCTTACACAGAAGTTCCTCATTTTGGTTTCCACTACTCGTGGATGCTCCTGATCTTCTAGTGATGCATGAAACGTGCTTTAATCTCCACTCCTAATGGTTCCATGACATGAAGGCTTGTCGATGTGTATGCGGTAGCTATCTGTGTGATTTAGTGCAAGTAGTCATTCTTGGAAAGCTCACTAAGATTTTTCTGAAGTTCTAGTTCTATGATTAAGAGAATACATTGAGTTTTAAAAATTACATTGTCCTCCCTTCTTTCTTTTTTTTTTTTGTAATATACTAACTCTTCCTTCTGTTAGCTTGCTCCCGAACAACGTAAGTTTGATTCCAAAATGAAAAAAAAAAAAAAAACCTGCACATTATATAGCAAGAAAATGTTGTAATAAAAAATTCGATCTAATAGCACAATATATATTCAATAAGAAATAGTAGTAGTATGTAGACATATTCTATCTGAGCAGAGAGAGAAAGTGCATATATACTTGTATATCAACTTTACTACTCTTCATCATTCTTTGTGGACCCAACCGGCCACCACCACTGTCCCCTTCTCACTTCTCGGTGAACCTACCGAGCACCACCATTGTTTTCTATCTATTCAAGCGGCATCTCCATCACCCACTGCGACCTCTTTTCACAACACGATGATACCACTGCCGCCACCCGTTCTTCACTGATGATACGGTCACCATAACTATCAAGACCAGTGCCACCTTCACCGGCCACAAATGCGAGGAATTGCTGTTCACCATTGAGACCACCTTGAAGGAGCTCGTGGCCTTGTTTCACAATATGGTGGTTGTGCGCCGAAGGATTGATTTCAATTTCTTTTGGCCAATTCAAAGGGCTTTGTGGGGCTCGTGACCACCTTTCCCGATATGGCGGACTAGTGATTATCATGTCGTCATTTATGAGCGTAGCTAGAAATTTTATTCAATAGGGTCATTCTTCATATTATTTTTAATGTCATTATCCTATATTTTTAATTCTATAAAAATAATTAAAAAAACTCACATAATACACTGTAAGATATTACCGCAATAACATTCGTAAAAGAAATTTGAACTTGTCAAATTTATCCTTCAACAAAAAATATGCAAAAACACTTTTAGAATTATTCAGCCCGAGGTTTAATTTTAGAAATATTGCACCATATATTCATTATTTATTCTATTCAAAACATCTTATCATTTAAAAAATAATAAAAAACTAGTCTTGCAAAAACAAAATAAAAAATCATGTGCTTACAAAAGAAGTGGCTCAATTACCCCAAAAAAAAAAAAAGAAGTGGCTCCTAAGAAAGTTTTATGGTTTCTAATAAAATTGGCACCTTAGGTTTATCTTTAATTTCTAATAATTTTGGAGGGGTCAATTCATCAAAATTTTCAAAATTCTACATATATTACATAAATTTTTTTATTTTTTCGAAGTTCAGTGGGGTCAATTGAACCCATTGGGCTCCCCTTAGCTACGCCCATGTCGTCATTGACATTGTTGTCGAAACAATTTAAATCTGAGAGGGTTTGTGAAAGAATGAGAAATGGATATGTTGAGAGAGAGAGAGGGAGAGAGAGAGAGAGAGAGAGAGAGAGAGAGAGTTACTCTGCTCTAGCTTACTCATCGATTGGCATTTCAATTCTATGGTGTGACTCCTCTCTAGCTTACTAGCAGGTTGCTTGTAACGTATAAAGTTGCATATGTGTAGTTAGTATGTGTGGTTTGTAGCGTATATAAATGTTAATTGTGTATATGGTGAATGTCCTGATGTGTGTATCAGAGAAGCGTTGGGGGAAGGGAGTCATGCATTTCGTGGTGGATTCGGGTTTTAGAGAGACATGATAGTGGTTGTTGATTTGGTAGAGAGAGTGAAATAAGAGATAGTTGTGATGGCGGATTTGCATGGTGGTGGGGTTAATTGGGGTGGATTTGGAAAAAAACTAAAAGGTAAGGGTGTGGGGTATGGTGTTAGGTGAGGGATAGAGGGTCAGTGGTGGTAGTGAAGTGCCGATCCTATCATAGTTGGTGGTTGTTGTGAGAGAGTGGAAAGATAGGAGAAAAAGGGAAGAGAAATAGAGAGGGAGGAGAGGCATTTGGGTATGTTGATGACGGCATTTGGTATTTTAAATACAAAATTTGGTGACATGATCGGTTTCATGAAGTTTTCTAACAGTTAGATAACGAAGGAGTGTAATTGTTTATTAGCAGAAAAAGTCGGGAGGGCAGTGTAATTCCAGAAACAGTAGGAAGATACCAGCAATTGTCAAAAACATCAGGAAAGGTTAGTGTCAAGCTCAATTTTAAGATAGCATCGAAAATCGGTAACCTAGGTTTTATCTCTCAAAATTAGCAGATTTCCTATGCAAGGGAAACTAGGTCTCTCTTATATTTATAAGAAAATCTTAGTTTTAACCTAACTAAAGTAGGTTTTGGCTGCCTCCTCTAGCACTTTTCGGGCGGGAAATATTAGTCTGCTGTATGGACTTGCAATGCAATTTCAGATCCATATTATTCCACATAAATGCTTGGGCCTTTGCAATGCAAATAGATACTTGGAGAAAAGAGCTCAGATTGTTTCATGAGTAGGTTTTTGCCATGATTGTGATATGCTTTTCCTTACTATGAAATTCCTACAAAGTGAAGTGGAATATGTTTTCTTTTACTTGGAAGATAAATTATGGCGTCTTCTTTTGGCCTAGGTATTCAAATGGTGGTGTTCTTATTGTAATATGTTTGAATCCAAGTCTAGCTTCACTTCCATCTTATTCATCCTTGCCCGTTGATTTTGACCCACATCTCTGAATTTCTAACATGGCTCAGACTGACTTATTGTCATGTCAAGAATGAGGTCCATGAACGAGACTTTCGAGGTTGTTACTGTTGAATTGTGTTAGATGCTGTTAAATGGGCTTATAGGAAATATTTTTTTGAAAAATTTCAATCACAAAGATGCCAAACATGGTCCTATCTTCTGAGCTCTTGTTATCCTCTTCTACTTTTCAATAACTTATTGATTATATTTGATTTGCAGCCGGTTATGTGGACGATCATTGAAACCGTTTTCCTGCCGTACGTGAACTCCCACCTTGCAAATGGATTCCCTTTACCCATCATTCGCGGGTTCACCCTTCGGAATGCTGAAATAACCTGTTCAAACTCCACTGTTAAGGTTTGCAGTGATGTGGCGTTTGCAGGCTCATATCGTCTTAGTCAGCTTCTAATTTATTGAGAAGTAATTTTTTTCCTCTCTTTTTCTTGTTCTTTCTGAGATGGGCAAGAAATTGCCTGATAGGGAAGATTTGTTGTTCCATATGTAGTGTTTTGATTCCACCCATGTATAGAATTGCTTCATTTCTATGGTCCAGTTGCAACTTCTGCAACCCCCACCACTCAGCTGTGTACATTGGAAGAATTTTTACCATCAGCGGAAGTGTACATGTAAGTGTTAGTGTTTTTGGGCTTGGGAAGAAACAAACCTTCGGTCATTCATTGCTTACCTGTGTCTTGGCTTTCTTAACTTGTACCATCTCCATGATTGGATGAACTGTAGAGTGCATAAAATAATGTATGAATATGCGACAGTGTTATATTGGTAAATAAAATAAGTAGGATTCGGTCAGTGTTTTTGTGGTGACAACAGATATATATGCGGTGAAACATACAATATTTTATGCATTATAGCATTGTTGTTGGCTGAATGAATGATATGTTAACCAAATTCCTATTCATAAAATAAGTTGAATAAATATGTTTGTTTGAGATGCTAGATGCAAATATGATAAGGTAGTGTGCTTAATAAATACATATGCCTCATGTACTTGTATTTTTAAGCGATGAATAACTAGTTTAATAAAAAAACCAGATTAATTACTACTTGCTCGATTGGATGTAGCTTTTTACTAGCCCTTACTTTTTAACTTTGTAGTTTATTTATTTTCAAATTTCGCTAGATTTTGTTTAAGCTTTTGGATCAACTTTATTTTCCAGTTATGTTCACTTCTTCTGTTTTTAGTTGCAAAGAAATGAATTTATTTTGTCCTTGAGGTCCCTTTATTGACTTTTCATACATTTAGTGGTAACTTATATATAAATGTGATTATGATCATTTGGAATCATGTACTTTGGTACTAAATATTTTTCCGGCCTCGAAACTTAAAAGTCACTTTTTTATCCTTTTTGTTATTTTTTTTAACAGTTAAAAAGTTAATTTTTATTTTATAGTGACAACTTTTAAGTTAAGAACTTTTTGTTTAATTAATTTAAAACCTAAAGAAAACTCAAGTCTGAATTTTCCAAATTAACCCAAGACTCCTCAAGACTAATACTATCAAGACACCTCATTTTGTAAGTTTGAAGTGTTTCAAAATAATAATTGGAATAGTTTATTTTGTAAATGACAAGACTCTTTCAAAATTTTATTTTATAAATTAAAGTGGTACCGCAATAATAATTCAAATGTGCAGAAATTTAAAATTTTGATTGTATATTAATAGGTATGTAAATAAATTGTATTTTTATTTTATAAAAGAAATTATATTTTATTTTATTAAATAAAATTTATTAATTTAAAATAATATATTTAAGTTTAAACTATCTATTCTATATATAAAAAAAAACTATTTATGCATGTTTCTATTAACATTCGTTCAATTTAAACTTTTATATAAATAATTTTTCATAGAAAGCCTACCAGATGACCGGTCATCAAATCAACTCAGAAATATCCACACTCTGAAGCTGCTTGGATTAGAGGACAGCATCCAATAATTCCCCAAAATCTGCAAAACCTCACCAAAACCCTCTTCTCCCCCTTCGAAAACTTATCATATGTGATCTTCTGTCACCAAATGATGCAACTTTCTCTCACCATTTCAACAACCTCCTCAGGCTTCCCGTCTCGATCCCCTTTTCATCAACCCACTTCGAACCACCTCCCCCCGGCCCTTCAACAGCCAAAACCAAACCACGCACTGCGACTGAGCAACCATGTCTCGCCCCTACACGCCCTCAAGGGTTCTGGGTTCTTGTCGGCAATCGGCCGAGCAATCGAGGAAGAAGAGTATAGAAAAGCAAGGGCCGAGGTTAATCGCAAGGCGTTCGACTTGGAAGGATATTCGATCGAAGGAGTTTCGATTGGCGGGCACGAAACGTGCGTCATTGTGCCGGAATTGAAGTCCGCGTTTGATATCGGGAGGTGCCCTTCAAGGGCTATTCATCAGAACTTCGTGTTTATTACGCATGCTCATCTTGATCATATTGTGAGCTTCCTAAAAGTTAATAGTAACCCATGATAGATTTGACAATTTGTATGCTTTTTTTTCTTCCTCGTATCAGTTGGACAATTCCTATGCTATATCTGATCTATCGGTGGTAGAGGGGTGTTTAATTGTTTTTGCTTTTATTTTAAAGTTTTATTTATAATCAAATTGTAGGCTAGTTTCTTCCTGTAATTTAGTGCAGAAATGCTAAGAACCCATAAAACTACCTACAATTTAAAATAAATGGTTTCAAGTTACTCTGTTGTTTGTGATGTGGGCCATATCCCAATTTAAGTTAGACCATCCACTTTGAATTGTGAGTAAGTTTATGGGTATCTTGGAATTTAGTGAACACCCCAAAGTTGTAACATTTTATTTTCAGCATCTGGTGTAATCACTTGAATCCCGAATTTATGCTTTTTCTTTCGGTGGAATTCCGAATAAAACTATAGCTACTTATATTGTGGGTGTTGCTTCCTCAATGCTCATGTGGACTACAACTTTACGTCTATCAAATAATTTCGTGAAAAGCACTTGTGGTGTCTCCATCTTGTGGCATTCTGTAAAGAGTGTTATGACTTTGGACTTACATTTGTAATTTTCCTCCTTTATTTCTTGTTCTTCATCAAATGTCTATTTGTTATCAGTTCTGATCTGTTCCATCTAGTGTGTAAAATAATCAAATTTGAAGTTGAGCCAGGTTCTCTGAATTATGACATGCAATTATTTTGGGTGTTAAGCACAAAAATCACTTTTTACGGTTGCACATTGACTAGATGGTCAGTATTATGTTCAGGCTAAATGTTTTTCAGAAGAAATCAAAGAACTTATCGGGAATCCTACACGATCCATTCCTTCTTTTTTCTTTGATAGATGGCCAAAAGTTCATCTTGGTTCAAATCCTAGTGAAAGGTTCACTAGAGATCAGAAATTGTTGAAGAAACAACAAGATCTCTCTTTTAGCCCTTATAGCTCCAGGTAATCGGAAAATAAATAAATGGCTAATATATTCAAGATAATTATGCATTTTCAAAATACCATCTCAATTATTCCTATTTCATTAGATTCGGAATGTGATATGGTTCCAGTCATGGGTATTTTCTTGATATTTGGTTTGTCATAGTTACATTCTGGACAAATTTGTTCACTTCAGGTTGGGATGTGAAAGTATGATGACCTTTTTATGAAATCTACTGATCCAGGGTGGGCTCCCAATGTATGTAGCAACTCGTGGTTTGTACAACTTAAAACCTCCGACAATATTTGTGCCTCCGTGCATGAAAGAGGATGTCGAGAAGTTACTTGACATTCACAGGACCATGAGTCAAGTGGAGCTGAAGCTTGATTTGGTTGCATTGGATGTAGGTATGTTGTTTTGGTAACTTGAGCATTCTTTACTTGACTAATATCTATTCATGCAAGGCATGATTTTTTCTAAACTTATATTCAGGGGAAACTTATGAAATGCGCAACAACCTTGTTGTACGACCATTTAAAACTCACCATGCTATACCCAGCCAGGTTTGTTTCCTTCATCAGTTTCAAAATATATGCAATTAATATTTCAGGCCTTTATTCTACATAGAACTGTGTATCAAAGCACTGAGACGCAAGAAATAATTATTCGAGCCTTTTGGCTTCTGATATCCACACCAGAAAATAATGGATGAATATTATGGCAAGTTGATTTAGCAAATTCATTTTAGCCTCCAGGAGGAATTTCAAAACGGATTATCTGCTTTATGATGAGGCCATCTAGTGAGGGAATCTTGCTGTGATCTCAGATTATTGGATTTGGACACGGATGGTCCTATTAAATACATAAGTTACAAGTCTTGTTAGGTGTTTTCTTTCTGGTATTGCTAACAAGTCGAGCTATGTGCTTACTTTGTTCAGGGTTATGTAATTTACGCAGTTAAGAAAAAGCTGAGGAAGCAATACATGCATCTGAATGGAAAACAAATTGAGAAATTGAAGAAATCTGGTGTTGAGGTTTGTGTTTCTTAATGACCTTGTTTTGATCAAATGCCCCTTTATAAATATTTGTTTGATTTTGAAGTTTATTCTTCTAGATCACAGACACTTTATTGTCCCCAGAGGTGGCCTTCACAGGAGATACAATGTCAGATTTCATGCTTGATCCCCGCAGTGCTGATGCCTTGAGGGCAAAAGTTCTTATAACTGAGGTAGTGTTTTTGCATCTTGCATAATCTTGTTTTTTCGATTCATTTATCCATGTCTCATAAACTCATTTTGAAGTTCTTGGGGATGGCATATGTCTAGTGTGAAATGTATAATCTAGTTCCCAAGGAAGCAGCCAACTATCGTAGTGTTTGAATACTCTTATTCAAAATTGTGGTGTAAATTGGCATGTTTCTTACAAGAATGCTTTACTCGTCTTGAAACTATGTGGCGCATATAAACTGCATATTTTGTTCTAAAGTTATCAAACATGCCTATTGAGTACAAGTACTGTGGCACACATATTAGGCACACATAACCTTATTTGCCACAAACTAATGCAGCACATGGAGGGATAGGAAATGGTAGAAGGATGGCGCAAAAGAACCACAACCCTAATATAAGGCCACAACCTTAAACACAAATCTTGTTAATCAATCCTGAATAACAAATTAAGAGGGCCTCTCATTTATAGGGCTAAAATCCTAATTTTAAAAGGAAATAAAAATATTAACTAAAAGAAAAAACTAGAATCTTAAACTAAAAAAAAGTAAAATAAAATCCTAATAACTAGATAATCTAAATAAAGTGAATTAATAAATAATTAAAATAAAATTGCAAATAGGGTCCAATGTTACGTACCATTTTTATTTATTGAGAAAAAGAACTTGACCTCAACTTTGTCTCGAAATACTGAACTCTGTCATACTAAAGGATCAAATTCTTTGAATAGGTTGACAATTGTTGCTTTTTTTAAAACTTGAACGCCTCCAATCTTGCAATCTAAATACTATTAGTTTTTAAGTGGTTGACAATATCCATTAGGCATGAATTGACCACCTACGCAAAGTCTTCAAACCAATAAAATCAATATATTCTGTCATGGTGGAGTCTTCTATTGGTGAACAATCAATAAGATTAAACAATTAGAGTGCATCTTTATGTTCAAAAGACTCTTCATTTGACGATCGACTGAGAATTTGTTTGCTCTTCAATTACTGAAAAAGGAATAGGATGAGTTAACTTTTGAGATGGAGTAGAATCAAATGTCTTGAATCAGAATGTGGCAATGCTACTACTGAGCAGACATCAAAGTGGGAAAACCTTTAGTTGACATCTCATCTTTTTTTGGAAGTGCAGCGCTCAACAAAATAATTTTCTCATTATATTGAAATCTAATGTTATTGCCTCCTATGTTATTAGTGGCACTAAATTCATCAAATCATAGATGATAAATTTATCAAATCATAGATGATCAAGTAACACATATGTAATATCTATAAAAATGACGTCACATCAAATCTCGTTATAACAATCACCCATATAAATAGGAAATTAAACACCTTTGGGAGACTAAAATAAGTGCTATCAGAAAAAAACAGTTGATAGGGTTTGTAGATAGGGTTAAGGCTTAGTTCCATCCTATTGACACATTTTTCAAATACTGCGTTCATTTGATATTGGCCCCGAATAGGTGAATTTGGCTTATTGGTTTATTTTTCATCATAAATTTTGTTTTTAATGAATTTTTTTTATCATTTAGTTAAACTATTATATTTTTAGATTCCTCTCATTGAGACGAATTGGAAAAGTAAAAAGTTTTGATCAAAATACAAAAAAAATTCAAAAAAAACAAAAATAAGTAAAAATAAGCCAATAAGCCAAATTCTATGGATTTTAAGTTAAAATAAGCAAAAATAAGCCAATAAACAATATTTGCCCAAATACGACCATGCACCCCATCAAATGATTGTGAAAGGTGCAAGAAAGAGGAGAGGGGGTGGTTAAGAAAAGAGGGAAGGTATGCAAGAAAAAAGAGGAGGGGGGGGGGGCTTTGGTTTTAATTTGTGAGTTGGGGTTATCCAATGATTAATCAGCTTGATTAAGTAGTTACATGTAATGGGTTTTTTTTCCTGTTTAGTTGGGCTGGATTTAATGGGATGACTGGTTAAACAAATAATGCAAATTATGTGAATGATGGATCAGTTATGGGTCGGTTCAGGTTTCAGATCAAGATAGTGTTGTCTTTTCTACACCTATATTCAACCCAAGAACGAGAGCAGTTTCTATGGTTTGACAGGGGAGAGGGAAGGAAATAGAGAGAGGGGAAGAGAGGAAGAGAGGAAGAGAGGAAGAGAGAGATCTCGGAGACACCGACTGGCAAACCTGGTTGACAGTGGCATCGATGGTGATGGATGGAGCTTGCGGCGCGGAGGACTGTTGATGATGATAGTTGCAACAGAGCTGCGATTGTTTGCACAAAGGTTGACCATCGTCACTAATGACTGCCGACAAGGATTACTTGCAGCGTACTGGGCTGCAATGTGATGTGATAGAGCTTGCGATGGAGAGGAGTAGGCAATGGCAGCTACTGCGCTTTGATCACGATGGTGGTTTGACTAGGGTTTCGTCCCAAAAAAAGAAGAGGGAGAAACTGAGCACAAGAGAGAGCTGGAATATTGAGCCTAAACTTTGATACCAATTGATCAGCGCGTGAGGAGAGAAAAATGGAGTAAGCGTATTGCAAAAAGGTTACAAGGCTAATACAAGACCACAACCTTAAATACAAATTCTCATTAATCGATTTTAAACGATATATCAAGAGTGCTTGTTGTTTCTAGGTTTAAAATCCTAATTTCAAAAGAAAATTAGATTCATAAACAAAAAGAAAATAAAAATTATAATTTTTTTGAACTAGAATTTTTAACTAAAAGGAAACAAAATAAATTCCTAATAACCATACAGTCTAAATAAAACTAGTTACCAATAATTAAAATAAAATTACAAATGGGACCCAGTACTCTGCATCAACAGCTCTACAATGTCATCTGCCACATGTACTTCCCTTTTTGAGGGGTGGGGGTGGGGTGGGCTGTGGGTTGGAATGACGCTGTCTCGATTTGGAGGATGTAGGGCACTAGTAGCCTGCCACTTGATATAGAGATGACCAAGGCTTTAGTTATGCATGTATTTATTTTTGTAGGTTCCAAAGAAGCATGTTATAAGAGGATATATTCTTAATCCAGTTGTGTTCAAGTCAAGCTACTTTAAATTATGTTTTGTTAATATCAAGATGCTTTTAACCCAATGGTATGGGTGTTACCATTTCAAATGGGAGGTGGAAGTTCAAACATTATCAAGTGCAAGGATTCAGCATAAACATGTGAGGTACCATGTATCATCTTAATCGGCGAGTTTTCCTCTTTTGACAGGCAACCTTCCTGGATGAAGGATTCAGCATTGAGCACGCACGTGAACATGGCCATACTCATTTGTTTGAGGTATATAAGATGCAGATGTCTCTCAGACCTGACAAATAGATGCTTTATGCTTTCAGAAATTTTCGATGTGGCGCGTATCCAATTTGTTTTATAATTCGAAGCACTTGGAAGAACCTGTGCAGCGACGATTTTCACGCATGTCCATCAGATCTTCCAGCTAAGTTCGGGGGTGATTGAAATGTTTCTTCGCTCATTCTGAAGTTTATGAGTTGTTTGAAATTGCAGATAATAGAACATGCTCAGTGGATCCGAAACAAAGCTGTTTTGTTGACTCATTTCTCATCCCGCTACAACGTAGAGGTAATCGACTGATGAACACACTCACTCATTGATGATGTTTTCTTCATTAGCTTTGATCGCTGGTTTTCTCCTGAACTATTCTCCTAATCTTTCTAATATACGATGATGTGTATTTCTCCATGTCCATTATAGGATATTCGTCAAGCTGTGTCAAAATTACAATCGAAGGTGTCGGCCAAAGTGGTTGCCCTAACCGAAGGCTTCAAATCAACATACTCGTAGCCAGTCTCAAAATCCCGTCTTCCATTTTCGTTTGCTGTATGTAATATTTCGCACGTAATTAATCCATGTATTCCAATTTTTTGGAACTTTTTTCTGGGTCCTGCAATGACTCGTGAGAGTTTGATCAATGTCTTCATATGAACTTACAAATAGCATCACTTGAAATTAGTTATATGCGTGTAGTTATTAGATTTCATTAGTTTGAGAGGTTTCCAAGTTCCTCCAAGTTCATCACTTTTAGCATGCTTGGTTTGACCCAGGGTCGGCCACATAAATTTTTTTTGCCATTTTGCTCTATCAGGGATTATATATTTAGTTACATGTATATTTATATATAGCTTCATCTTCATAAATAATTCAGTAAAAACGTTCATTAAGATCATAATGCAATCTTTAATTAATTAGTCAGTAACATCAGAAAAATGCAGTACGGACCATTCAGTATTAATCCACTAATGGTACTTAGAAAATTGGGACACCTTTTAAATCCATGTTTTAAAAACCAAACTAGTGAGTAAACTAGAAAAATAATTGGGAAGATGGATTTAGCAGTTAACCAGAATCAAACTGTGACATTATAAATATATTATTAAAAATTTTTAAAATATCTAAAATACAAATACATGTATTAAAATCTCCAAAAATAACTAGATACATTATTTTTTTTTAAAAATATTTTTTCTAATAGTGTTTTTCTTTATTTCCAGAGCATAAAAGAATAATAAAAATACTAAATAAAGACACTTATTTACTTAGTACATCAATAATATTAACATTTTTGCATAGTGTACAAATTTTTATCGTATTAAGGAAAAAAAATATGCGCATAGAAGTTCATTTTTAAATCAAAGCTGACCGGTTTTATTAAAGCCGATACCAGATACCAGTTTGAACGGTTCCAAGTTCAACCAGCAATTTTTTCGATTTTCATAAAATTGGACAATTTTCTACTACAAACGATTTTAATGGTTCAGCCAAAGAAAAATTTGAACCGGTGGACGGTCAACCATTTCATCCGGCCAGTTCAATATAGTTTTAAAACATTGCTTTAAATGTCCCTCCAGCAACTTTACGGTCCCATTACCACAAAGGGCTTATGGGTACAATACACTGACCTCCTTTGAGTTTGCTTGGAACTTTTTAAAAATTAACGTTCAACCCTAAAAGTTAAAATTGGTTTACAATTATTCCTTGCTATTAAGTGAGTTAATTGAGAGTCCATAAAATATTGCTTACAATAACCAAAACAACTCAAAATGTCAATATTGTGTAGTTATACACTCAAATGACAAATGAAACAATTCTTTATTCAATTGGCTTGAGTTTATAACTATTGTAACGGTAAAAAATTAACGAATGTATTAAAGCTAATCAAAAATCTCCTCAGAGTGACATGATCAAGACATGGGAGATAAGTCTTCCTCTCTCTCTATAAATAGGCCATCTAACTCAAGATAAAGGTATGCACATTTAACTCATCTTTCATATATATATTCTCTCTCAAGACCTCGTTGACTTGGGTATCGAATGACCTCCCACCGGTTACCTGTCGAGAGATTTGTTTTACAGATTTTCGATCATCAAAGCACATGAGGTTCGATCGTCTTAATTCTCGTCAGATTCTTTATCATCGTAAGAGAACAATAATATTCTATGTTCTCTCACCTATAAAATAAACAATACTATATTTTGAGATGTTTTTAGTCGATGTAAATAAAATTTTGTTGACTCTATTAACTTTCAGTTAATAGTAAAAGATAATTGTAATTTAATAAAATAATTATACTTATTTTTTTTAAAATTTAAATTTATTATAAAATTTTTTTATATAATTTCTAAAATTACGTTGTCTTTCTAAAATTACACTGTCTTTTTCTATCATACTTGTCTAACAAACGGCGTTAACGAAAAATAAGCTTTCACCATTTTCCCTTGCGTACACGTTGAAGATCTTTTTGACCCTCTGATCAACCTGCAAACACTTCAAATACCTCATCTCCTCTCCTTCCTTCATCTCCCAAACACTCTTCTCCGCCATCTTCGTCTTCTTCCTCCGTCTCTTCCTTT
>JAOTRH010000025.1:6063739-6080367 GCA_034768845.1 Heliamphora exappendiculata
TAAATAAATTTAAATTTTTTATTTTGAATTCGAGATAATTTTTTAAATTTTTTTTGGAGACTTTAGAATTACCGTTTTTCCATTCCTTGAAGCCCTCGTTCTTCTTTCCAAAAACCATCCTCACACACCTAGAAATGTTTCCCTCCCTCCCTTCTTCCCCAACGCCTCATACCCCCAAAACCCTCCCCATCTCCCCCTTTCACCCAACCCGAAACCTTCCCTCCCTTTCCCATTTTTCCAACTTGCCGCCATCAATGGAAAATAAAAACAAAGATTTTTTTTGTGTGTGCCAAAAACAAGAGCAGAGTATTCATTTGTAATTGTATGAGTTAGAAGTACATGATTTGCAAGTGGGTAAACTCATTCTGAGTTAACTCATTGAGTTTATTTGATAAAATAAATGGTAAATTATACTAGTCGCCTTTGAAATTTTGATTAAATACAGTCAACTCTACACATTTGGACAAATTACATAATCCTCATTTACAATTTGAAATTTTATTACAAAATCACTCACGTTAGGTTTTCATGTATGAAGAGATGATGTTATCAATTAGACAAAAATGAATTCTCAAATTGCCCTTATAGTACTGCATTTATGCTTATACTCCAATCTACTAAAAAAAATTCCAACTTTAACCCTATGTGAAACTGCTGGATGTAAATATATGGCTTGGTGGCTCTTGTAGAAACATACGAAGAAAACACACTTAGTTAAATGTTAGATATATTTATGTATTTTTAATTTTTTTTAATAAAATAATTGAATGGTTCAATTCTCATAATTTTCAAAATCCCATTTAACCTTCTTAAAAAGTTCCAGACTTGTTTCCAAAAGCTTCATGAAAATTAAAAAAAAATACTTTTTTTATATAATTTTGATAAAGAATTAAGTTTTTTCTTTATTCCGTATAGATTAGATAAAAGGGTTGTAGTTCAATTTTAGTTCATTTTTTATCAAATTAAATTTGATAAAAAAAGGTGAAGAGTTGGAGATGCCGTAATATTTTGATTAATTAAAATTAAATAGTTCATGGTCAGTTAATTCGACTATAATTCTTTCTACTTTGCCATTAAAATCGATGAGAGAACTAATATTTCTCATTCTCACCATGGAACTGGCCTAAGAAGAGGCCTTCGTCCAACGTATAAGCCTTTACCAGTTCCATCGTCTTGTTGACGATTTTGGCCAAAAAGAATTTAACGAAATTAAGAGAAAAAATGCATATAACATCTAAAAATCGCAATATTTAAAGAAAAAAAGGGATCTAATACAAGAATAAGAGATTGCAAGCACAAAGAACACTTTCACTTTTTCGATCCATTTATAGGCAAATTAGTAATAGGATCACAAGCATCAATTTCTGAAAAGTATTGTACATTACAACCACGTAAATTCATACAATCTCTTGAAACGATCAGCCGCAAGATAGTCGATTAATTAAATTCAATAATTCATTGGTTAATTCGGTAACAATTCTTTCAAACTTCGCCATCAAAATTTGTAAGAGAACCATAAAGAATTTTATAAATTTGGGGGCCTTGTTGGAGTTAGAGGTTTAGTCAATCACCTAATTAGCTTAACATACAAGTCACTCCTAAGAAATACTTCGTCAAAAGTGATGAGGCATTTCCTCCACGGTATGAGTTTAAAGTAGGTGTTATCGAACTTTTATTATTTTTTTTGTTATATGAAAAACAATTGAAATTTATTACCGATTATATTATTTTAGTCTAAAATGCAGAAAATGTCTAGCTCAGTTGCTTTTTGTTGCCATGAACAATTTTATCAATACTAAAACGAAAAAAACAAACAAGGATGTCCACCGTGAGTACGCAGTAGAATAAGGCAATAAGTTAGATTTATGTGGATTATTTTTATTTTTAGAATTTTTTTTTATTTTTTAATTAATTGTTTTTAATTTTTTTTTCATCAAAATGAATTAAAAAATAAAAATAATCATTCCTGTACTTGCAACTTGATCTTCTGTGGAGAAGGCTCGTGCACGAAGAAGGGGCAAATTTCCTTTTTGAGAAATAGATCAACAACCAAGGACCAAATGCCCAAGGGGCAAATTTGTCTTTTCAACTTTAATTATTGAAATGACAACAAACGTCAAATCGTCTACAAATGTCAGAGAAAATTTGAGGCTAATTTCGTCATTTATTTATTTTTGTTCACGGTGTTTAATTATAATCGAGAAAGATATAATTTGTTTAAATATGTAAAATTAATTGTATTTAATTAAATTTTTTAAAAAAATTAGTATAATTTATCCTAAAATAAATAACTACATATAAATTAATTATTTTATCCTTCAAAAAGCCTCATGGGAGAGAATGTGTATGAATGTCAACAAAAATTAAAACTTAATTAGACCCATTTAACACAAAATTAAAATGTCTAGGTAAGATTTATTGTAATTGAAACATCGGGGACCAAATTGAAAATGGGGCAAAACTACAGGGAGCATTAATGTAATTACACTAAATAATATTATAATTGTTATACTCTTTTATTTAAGATTACATTCGATTATTGAATAATCTTAGAATATAATATATTATTGTGTACATGGTGTTTTTATCATGTAATAATTTTTTTTTTGATAAAATAACATTTAATTATTTTTATTTGTTTAAATAAGAAGGTAATTGATTTCTGTACTCTTTTCAATCATTTATACTCCTTTTTATGTATTTATTCATTTGAATTCACAATGTATGAAAAAATGAACAAATTAATGAAAGGATAACATTGTAAATTTATAGGAATACAAATGAAAAAGCCTGCAAAAATAGAAAAGGTAAGTGGGAAGATCACTACCCAATAATGTTGTAAATTTATAAGAATACAAATGAAAAAGCTTGTAAAAATAGAAAAGGTAAGTGGGAAGATCACTACCCAATAAGAAATAATAATGACTTACTCAATTTGTTTTGAACTTTTTTAATTTGTCAAAAATATCATTTATTTAATATCACATAATAATATGAAAATGCAAAAAAAAAAAAAAAGAGAACTCATTTTCCAATCCCCTTTTAACATAACTACAACCCAAATTTTATTTTTAATGTTCAAAATTACATATCACATTTTTTAACGCACACTAAAATTCAAATTTTAAAATGTTCTTATAACAAGGTGGAGTGGGAGAATAATAATTTTTTAATTTATAACATTTTATGTTGGGAGAATATTCAACGCCAAAATAAAATATATGTTCGAGAATCCAAAAATACATCTTTATTAAACTTTCAACAATTTACAATAATTTGAAAATATAGAGAATGAAATAACAGGAATAACATAAATAGAATTTGCAAACCGAGTCCTGCAATCGTAGTTTTCTTAAGAATGATTCGCCGCCTACCGAGGGTGTTGTAGGTTTTTCACCGGCGTCACTCTCCCAGGATAAAACGGCTCAACGATCTTCGGAACACCACCAAGGATCGGCTACGAACGCTCTTCGTCTGTCTTTCTCTCTCTTGCGGCTTGCTCCGTAACCTGAGAATTGTCTCTCTTCTTTCTCACCTTCAGTCTCTCGGTATACCTGAATATCTCAGTCTCTTTCTGTGTTCGTTCTGTGCTGAAGAGTTCTATCTTTTTTTCTTCCAGAGAGAGAAGACCCTTATAAAGCCTCTTCAAGAAGGAGAGGGGTTACAAAGAATTCAATTGTCACTTATGGCTATTGAAGTGGCAATTGAATTCCAGACTGCCCTACAGAGCACCTGGCTCGGTCTCTTCCTTTTCCTCTTCCTCGGAGAGAAGAATGTAACATGTCTTTTTTTCATTATGGAGGGTTTTTTCCTGAAAATCAGTAGTCACTGATGACTGTTGATTTTCAGGCTTCAATTGCAATTGAATGGCCAATTCAATTGTAATTGATCAAGTTATTGAAATCTGAATTTAAATGGCCAATGAAATTTACAGATTCCAACATTTTATTTATCATGTAATAAATCCACTTTTATTGGGATACAATAAGTAGTCACTAATATCCAATAGTTGTGAATACATCACATTATAAGATAATCAAAATATGATGAAAAACAATAAATATATTAAGTTTGTTGATTTTGAAACCATCGTAGTCTTACTCTTAGAAGTAGATATACTGTTGCTAATACAGAACCCAACTCCCTCCCCCTCTCTTCTTTTTTTTGATTGGCCAGAAAAACCTTATTGATCATCAATAACATGTAATTATGAAATTGTGGGTGGAGCTAGTTATTTTATGGGTAAATTATAGTAACTTCCCATAAGATTTAGTAAAACATCAACCACGGTTTCTAAAATATAATTAACCTCTCATCTGGTTTAGGTTTTGCATCAAATTAGTCAAACCATTAAATTCACTCAGCTGTGCCTTATTTGGCGTGTTTTTTGAATAAATTTTTATGATTCAATCCGTTCATTATGTAGAACTCGTTGAGTTTGTTTAATTTAAATTAAATTCAGATTCATCTGATACCTGTAGCTAAGTGATTGAGTAACATTTGTTTAATAATATTTTTTTAAATTAAAATTTTTATTTATTTATTTATTAGAATATCTTATTCAATAACTAAGTTACAGATATCAGATGAATCTAAATTTTTATATGGTAAACAAACTCGATGAGTTCTACATAGTGAACGGATTGAATTATGAAAATTTATTTAAAAAACACGCCAAACAAAGCACAACTGAGTGAAAATTTAATGGTTGGACTAATTTGATACAAAACCTAAACCAGATGTAAAGTTAATGACATTTCAGAAATCACATGAGTTATAGTTGATATTTTACTAAATCTCAAGGAAAGTCACCGTAATTTACCCTTATTTTGTTAGGTAACAGTGGTAAGGCAGCCAGCCATATTGATT
The DNA here is from genome assembly GCA_034768845.1 of Heliamphora exappendiculata. Taxonomy (NCBI): domain Eukaryota; kingdom Viridiplantae; phylum Streptophyta; class Magnoliopsida; order Ericales; family Sarraceniaceae; genus Heliamphora; species Heliamphora exappendiculata. Next base: position 6,068,609 of record JAOTRH010000025.1, read on the forward strand.
TTGTCAAAGTGTAATTATTTAAAGGTTTGAGCAAATAAAAGCTATTTTCCTTTTGGCAACAAGCATATGTTTTTTTTTTAAAACTATAATTTAATTTTTAATTTATAATTCAACACAAAATCAAGAAAAACCAAACAAAATGTGTTTATAACTTTTTCTTTATAATTTTTCAATGTAAATCAATAAACACAACACTGTTGTTTGTAACTGTAACAAAATAATCGTTTTGTAACATAGCTTAAACCTAAGTTTTTTACTTTGTAGGTAGGTCGTCGCTTATTAAGATATAATTTTTTTGAATAATAAATATATAAATAATTATGGGCCAAGCCACTAGAGCGAATAACTTGATTAAGCCAATATTAAGAGTAAGGATAAAAGAAAGTCAATACAAAACTTTTCAAGATGAGTATAACACTCGAGCTACTCGGGTACAGTAGAGTTACTCGGGTAATAGAACTACTTGTACCGTAGACCTACTCGGGTAATAGACCTACTCGTACAGTAGAGCTACATGATGTCTCAGGTCGTTTGAGTACAGAACTTCATTTTGACGACAATACATCCACGGTACGAGTCACTCATGACCCGAGCTGCTCACCCCTCTAGTTACTCGGGTACAATACTTCTGCTCATAATTCGAGTAACTCTTCTACTCATAACTCGAGTCACCCATGACCCGAGCTGCTCGCCTCTCTAGTAGCTCGAATATTCTTCTATTTAACCGATGTCGACTACTCTAATCCAAGTACTCGGGTGATTACATAAACTACTCATTCCACTGGTGACTTGAATATGAACTACGAAGATGGTTAAAGTATTTGAATCATATATTACTTGACCTAAACTAATCAACAAAGCAGAAGTAAGTTGAAAGGCACAAAAGACTTGCCCACTTGAGTTACTCGAGTAACACGAGTTGCTCGAGTAGACTAATTTTACTCCATCAGTAAATTGGACATACAACTACAAGTTACTCAAATTACAAAAATATCCAGACTTGACCTACTCGAGTTACTAGAGATCCGAGCTGTTGGGACCACCTATAACTTGGCTAACTAATATCGCTGTTCATCGTGTAGAGGTAGAAGACATTCCATAGCTCAAATTATGAAGCGTAGCCCTGACTACGAATGAAGACATTTCATAACACAGACTATGAAACGTAACCCTAACTACTTGGCATGACACAGACCATGAAGACATCACAGACTGTATTATTATCATGGTACAGACCATGAAAACAGCACAGACTACTGTATTATTACCATGGCACATATCATGAAGATAGCACAGACTGTATTATTACTACGACACGGGTCGTGAAGACAGCACAGACTGTAATGTAGCTCTGACTACCTAATCATGATGACATAGTACTAACTATGTGGCTCAGCACAGACTAAACAACCAAGATATAGCACAGACTATATGATTATAGATTCCTCTGAGAATCAAAAGACTGTCTCAGAGACAATGAAGACAATGGCAGTACAATCCTGTATGGGACATTGGGAGACATGTGGTTTGGTAGCTAAGGAAAGTGATTTGTCGAGCTACGAGACAAACCCACTCGAGTGACCCCAAGTCACTCGACCCGAGTGGGTCGGATACCCACGTGACATTCGTCGGCTGACCTAGCTGAGTTGGAATAGAACACTACTTGGTCGATTATCGAGATATAATCTTTTGATTCCCCGAAAATCACCTTTTATGATCCGATTAGATGTCTTGGAAGAATCCTATTCGAATTCCAACACAGCTTCTCTGAGTGCTATAAATAAGAGGAATAATCATACTTTCGAATCAATCAGATTTTGATAGCGAAATACGTTCATACTGCCGGTATTCCCAATTCAACTAGCTCTTCTCCTTCACCCAACCCTGTCTCTCTTCGTTCTGTATTTTTGACTATTTTGTAAATTTTACTTCTCTATTATTATTTATTATTTGTCTATTTCAAAAAGACCCTATATACTTAAGGTCACGTTAAACCCAAAAATTAAAAATTTTATTTGACAAAATTTATAAATGCTTATTGGGTTTAAAGTCATCTTAAAAAACTTTAAACTATAAGGCAATAAGAGGCAATAGATCAAAAAACTTTCAAGTTTTAGAAAACAATATTAATAGATTTTTCTTACACAATTTTATATTTAATGAAAATAATGTTTGGTAGATCTCGATGAGTGAATTTTAAAAATATAATTTTTATAAAAATTATATTTAATAAAAAAAATCACATTTTAAAAAATATATAAAAATATTTTTGGTTGCTGAGCATAAAGGAAAAAAAGACGATCAATAAGCAAAAAGGCAACAAACTAAAGTTGCCAAATGAATTAAACATAACATTTTTGGATTTTAAGCCAAAAACTTTAAAGTGGAAACCAAACAAAACCAAATATTTATAATTTCTGCTTAAAAGCGTAATTATATATTTTCAATTTATAATCAATAAATTCATCATACATTCAAGTACACCAAACACCCTCTATGTAAAAAAGTCACTGGCTATTTACAGCAAAAACAGTCGCAATAATTGCTTAAATCTAAAACAAGCCTTTCTTAATTCCCATATGTCACAACACAGATGTACAACCCTGCAAATTTCTCAGGACTTGATTCAGTACACAATATACATACAATTCACACACACACACACACACACACACACACACATATATATATATATATATATATATATATATATATATTCATTATTCTTTTGATCTCAATTTCAAGCATACCCAAGTTACTAGTAAGCAATGCATGTCTCGAGCGATGATTTGACAAGCCACAACAAGCCGGGGTCGTTTCGCTTTAACACTAAGTAGGTTTCTACCTTTCCGATCTCATCCGACACAACATCTTCATTGAAACCAATCAAGAAAAGAATTTCCATAGCAGCTGTAATCACAAGCAGCAGAAAAACAACCCTTATTAGAGAAAATAAGTACGTGAAGAGAACAACTTCAACAGACCTATTATTAGCCAACCCGTTTGGGACAAATTCTAAAACTTCAGCTTATTTTGTCTTTTATGGACTTATATCATCTATTGAATAAGATTATTACTTTTTTAAGACGTCTCGATAAGAGTCCAAAAAAGTGTAATAATTTAACCAAATGGTAACAAAAATAAGCAAATAAGTTATTATCCCAAACGGGACAGATTTGAGGTGGTCAAGCTGATCAAAGGAGTTCCATTAAGATGTGGTCCACAGAACATATGAACATATGAATGTACGTGTCCAGGTAGCCTATCCTAAGGTGGAGGTTTTGTATTCAACTCTATTTAATAGAGTTCCAATCAAAACCCAAACTAAAATTATAACCAAATTAGAGTTATGAGGTCCAATGAAACACAATAAAGCACAAATGTCTGAGTGCAATCCTTCACTTAGCTCTAAAAAGTTAGCTTTAATAGGTTTAAGCTTTTTAGAAAAAAGAGAAACAACAAAAAGTTAAATTGTTTTGAGATAGTTTTTTTAGGGTAATTTTTTTGGCTTTTTGTCAAAATGTTTATTATGACTTTACTTTTTTACTTTTAAATTGTAATTTTTGCAATAATAGCACAACTTTTTTTTTTGTTTTGTTTTGAAGAGTAAAATTGACTTTTTAATTGAGGGTGTTATAATAATTTCATTCAGAAAAAAGAGCGTTTGGGATGTATATGGGCTTTTTTCCTTGGAAAAAGAAATGAAAAAAAAAGTTAGTGGAATTTTTAGAGATGCTAGACAGTCTAGCTTAAAAACTGGGTTTTTTTGCAAAAAAGCTAGCTTTTTGAAAATGCCAAACAGGGGCTTAAAGTGCAGAAGAAGAAAACCTAGCAGTTGTGGAATACAATCTCTGCAAGGAAATCATAATACTCTGTCTAAACAAGAAGCTGAAAGCTAGATCACTATTTCACTTTGATGGCATATGGTTTACCAATATAATATTCTCGATCTATAAATCAAAAACAATCAAAAGTGATGGCCAGCTTCCATGGTAATAGTAAAATACCATATTATGCAATTAAGAAGTTCAAAGCAGAGGATCAAGAAAAGAAGCAAACCTTTGTAATTGGCAACATTCCTTTGGATTATTGGATTAGCCTGCGAGATGTCAATCAGTAACCCATTAATGGAGTCGATGAGTGAATTCTGAAGGTATTCGTGTACACAATAAAGAAGGACAATTATGGATAACAGTTACTTACCTTACGGATTCTTTTGAATTTCATTTCATAGGGGTGTTCAATCAGGTTCCTGAAGACAAATTTGGGCAGTTTCAGCTTGTAAATAATTCAGTTTTTTTGATAGGTCAATAATTCACAGCATTAACAAACAGGTAGAGTTTTGGAAGGGACAAGATATATAAGCCACATCATACCTAATTATCTTAAAAAGGGTTTCAAGGACTCCGCCGACCTCTGTGGGATTAACTTCGGATTGCAGCATCTCAATGGCCTTCTGCAGCTGGGTACATATAATGGTAACTGGGTCTTGGATTCTCCGTAATTCTTCATTATCTGGATCAGGCTCATCAGTTTGTGTTCTAGGAATTATCTGCTGGGTTACCAAATTATCATCAGGATCCTGTGCCTGTTTGACTCCATTCACTTCAGAAGCATCAGGATCAGGTTCTTTATCTGCCGTGTCCAATTGGCTTTTGCTTTCTGAGGTTTCAATTCCTAGAGTACCATCTTGATCAGGTCTTGCTATGTCTATGTATCCCATCTTTTTCTGCTCTGCTTTAGAATCATCAGGAGTAAGTTCATCAACAGTTTTGCTTTGTTGATTATGACAGTTCACTGACTCCATTACTAGTGAGCAATTTGAGTTGACCAAAACAGTGTCCTTCAAAGATACTCCTGAATCATCAGGATCAGGTTCTTCATGTGCCTTAGTTATAGCTATCTTCCTCTCACTTATTGAAGGTGGCAAAACCTGATAATCATCAGGATCTGGTTCTGAAATGATTATGCCTCCACTAGATTCTGAATAAGGTTCAGATTCCATGGCTTCACCAACATCAATGTCATCAGGATCAGGCTCAAACTTATTCTGACTGCTAGGGTAGTCATCAGGATCAGGCTCCTTACCTTTCCACTCAGAATTGCAAGGATTCTCAATATTCGGATTTCCTCTTTCAAGAACATTCACGGGTTCTGGTCCTTGATGACCACCAAAATCACCGGGGTCTGGATCTTGATGTGCTTTGGACAACCCCAGTAGTTCTATGGATCTATTTGCTAGCCGGTGATAAGCAGCGGCCACGGAAGTTGCACGTGCATTAGCCAGTTGATCAGGTGTCTTTCCCCCAAGTTTTTGAGAGGTACTGCCATGGTTTTCAACAAAAAGATCCTCGTAACGTTCTGAATGCCCAAATCCACTTAAAGTGTGGCTCTTCGATCTTGTCCAATCTAAAGTAGAAGCTTCTTTGTTAAGCTGTTCAGAAAAGATTTTAACTTGATATAAGGCAAATGTCACTTATGCAACAGTAATGTATCTCAAGGCACATAGACATGTACATGCATGCACACCCATATAGGGAGAGAGATGCCCTCATTTATACCTGTTTATCTAGAGCATAGAAGTTGTGATCATGTTCGGAGTATACCATGTGTGCCTGAACAAAAAAGCAAAATAAATAAATAAATGCTTTCAATGTTAAACTGTCAAATAGACACCTTTGATGTTAATCAGTCAAATAGACACCATATATCATGCATAAACGTAACAATTTATCTAAACAATCTCAGAAGAATACAGAAGAATTTGGAGAAGGAAACTTTTTACAAGTTCATGCAGTAGTGTTTTCTTTATACTCTCATATTTCCTGAAGCCCTTGAGATCATCAGTTCGAAGGCGCAGGGATATCTCCTCTCCATGATTCTGTGGCACCAAACAGAAGTTCAAATAAAGAATAAAAAAATTCTCTTCTATCAATTGCAAATGCCTAGAATCACCCTCACCTTGTTGAAACCAAGAATGCATTTGGGACTCACACCAACATAACCCTCAGGGGCCATCTCTGTCATAATTCCTACCCGCCAACGATGCTTTATAAGAAGCACATAAAGCGATGCTTTATCAGAATTGACAAGAAGCACAGCACAGCCAGACTATTTGATCAGAAAAGAAGAAAGAAATGCATCCAGAAGTACCTTATTCATGATAGCAACAATTCCTGGATCAGCAGCAAGCATATGCATTCTTTTCAGTGCCTCTGAGGCTGGAGGATTCAACTGCAACCAAAAACTTGGTCAGGAATACTTAAAATAACCAGGACAATAGGATTGCTTTGTTTAACACCAACATTTCCAACCAAATGATAGTTTCAAAAATGCAGTTTTAGAGTACCCAAATAACATGCCAACTAAGTTAACAAGTATTACACAAGTTGGTCCAACCAAGGTGGGGTGTTCTTGGAGGCATGGACTGGATACCAATCAAACATGTCTTAAATTCATTTTATCTTTCTGAAATTTAAGACTTCTATTAGAAGAGAGCAAGTGAAAATGGGGCAGACCCTAAAAAAAAGACAAATAGATGACCAATTTAACTAAGGTTGTTAAAATCGAGATCCTACATAGGATTGTTTTGGGCTCTATCAGATCGTAAAATCGTACGATCCTACTCAAAACATTAAATAGTCTAATAATTTTAGAAAATTCATGGAGAATAAACTTTAATTATTCAAAAATAAATTAAAACTACCATGAAAAACAAGATCCATCCTATAAACATTCACAAATTGATCCATATTGAAGTATTGAACAAAACATTTACGATCCTACTTCTAATCCTACGATCAATCCTATTTCCGAACTTATGATCCCGAATAATCCCAAACAATCCTGCTACGATTCTGCTTAGAATGCGATTCATTATACGATCTGTATCGAAATTGCAAAATTAAGTCGTACGATCCTACGATCTGGATTGCAATTTTGACAATCATGATTTTAAAGCATCCCAAAAAGCATAGTCATTAAGCACTTTATTGAGGCAAGAATGTAGGAATAAGCAATCCGCTTCTTCAATATACTCAATCATTCTCCAAGGATATCCTTTGCATCAGCATTCTATCAGCATGATTCATGCTCATGATGTTCATCTTCCAATAGGGTCAAAAACATTTTTGCTAGTATATACCTTCCTCTCTTACTCTCTTACTCTCTTCCCCTCCTTTTTTCTTATATTTTTCCTTCCTTATTTATTTATTTAAATTTTTTTTTGGAGGGGGGGGGGGGAATACAAGCAAAATATCCACTGGGAGTCTAAGACTTACTAAGCGATCCATGTACAGGGAAGTACACGGCCAAAAGCAATTTTCCCCTCAAAGGAGTGGGGCTGGTGAAGTCTCATCAGAGCAGCAAAATAACAAACTAAAAAGGCTCCATCCTTTCCTTGGGCAATTAAATCTCTACAACCTGACTCCAACTTGTCTCCTCCAAGTTTGTATATACTCTTGCTGCAGCCTATCTCCTCAACCTACTCTTTGAGGAAAGGAACCCCTCACCTGAGCTGTTCCATAAAGTCCAAGCCATCTACACAAAAATGTTAAAATGCCTCCCTTACCCAACTATTTTAAACAAAAATGAACACTTATCTCTCCTCAAGATCCTGCAAAAAAGTAAAATTGGAAATGACACAAATGGGCCTAGGAGTGGTTGTTCCTCCCAGCAAGCAGCCATAGGATGTGCAATCTTATAAAAGGAAAGAAGAAAAGAAAAAATAAAAAAGGAATGCATTCAAGCACCATGCAGGTTTATCATGACAATATATCTAACAATTCTCCCCGACCCCAACATATGAATCAATCCGCTAATTTCTTACTTTTCAAATTGCTAAATTAAATTGAAGTCATAATCTCTAGCTGCCAAAAAAGAATGAACAGTAACAGTAGATAACTACTATTTTTGGTTTTACTTCTTCTGCCTTATCATGTAACCAGCCTAAACTACATGATTACATACTCTCAACTCCACTTTCATACAACGAACTTGGAATGCTAAGAAGCAAATGAGCAAAGCGTGTATGGGAGAAAAGGGAAATCAATAAACTATCATAATCTACTATACCTTTACTCCAGGAAGGTGAAGCGTACGAAATTCACAAAAGATGTAATGTCCTTGTGGAAGTTTCGGTGAGCTATGGGGCCTATCTAACATTCTCTGCCTCAGTCTATTTTCCTCTTCCTCAAATCCAGCTATCCTCAGGTTTGCCTTTGCGTTTTGTATAATTTCATCCACCTCATCTTTGGGCACTCCCATCATCCTGATAGATTTTCCCTGAATGAAAAAGTAGAATCAGTAGCATGGACAATAATTCTGCATTTGACGAAATTGCAAAGAAAGTGTGAAATTTCAGTTCATCTAACAAGTGGTTTTTGCTTACACTTTGTGTATATAATTTCAAATAAACAACAATCCTTCAAATTCAACCCAATGTTAGGAAATAGTGCTCAGCAAAGATAGTAATCTAACTCGTCGTTTAAGAGAAAAAAGAACAAACAAACAAACATCATCAACAACGACGACTTCGCATTCACAAAGCCCAAAAGAAACTTGCTCTATTACTTAAGAGTCTTTGATGCGGCACACTAAGGCTCATTTACAATTCTATTTTAACTATTTAATAACTATTTTTATTTTTAATTATCTTTTAATTAGGATTTTATTTTGTTTTCTTTTAGTTTAAAATTCTAGTTAATCTTTTAATTATTTTTTTATCCAAAGTTGATTAATAAAAATTTGTGTTCAAGATTGCGGCCTTATGTAGAGTTGCGACCATTTTGTGGTATTCTTCAACTATTTCTTATCCCTCCACATGCTGCAATAATTGGTATCAGTACCTAGGCTCGAGACCATCAGAACAACACGATGACTCCAGTCATTAAACTATCGGTGTCCTGTCACCGACATCCATAATCACCATGTCATCCAAGATTCTCGCCCAAGTTATTGAGATCCAAGACCCTAGATTTCTATCTCCATTTCTTAGTTCTCTTTGCTCTCAAAACCCTAAATTGATCTCTCTTGGAGATCACGGAGGGAGGAAGACTCTAATCAACCCTCAATTCAAAAGTCTTTTTTGTTTTTTTTTTCCATCTTGATCCATTAAGTTTTCGATCCAAAACCTCCTAACTCGATCTCATAAACCATGTCCACCTCAACGTTTGGGCCCATCGTATGGACCATTAACACAACCTAGACTTTAAACCTAGCCCATATTATTTCAATCTAACTTATAACCAGAACATGTGCCCAACTGACACAAGCCCAAATCAAACACAATCCAAAACAATACCGCTCACGTCCTTTACCCAAAAAAATGCACCAAAAATAAATAAATAAATAAAAACCAGCACATCACCACCCACATTTTATCTAGTCCTGGTCAATTCACCATTCCTACCAATTCCATCTTGTCACAAAAAAAAAAGAACAAAGAAAACACGTCGACTTTTAATCTTGCACCTTCGACGAATAGCTAATGGAGTGAAGCGCACAAATAATTTTCTTACTTTTCTTCATTACACTACCAAAGTTTGTAAAATTCTTACTGATGGAATATGTACAATGAATGCAGCATCCAAAAAAGGGTATCAATAAGATGAAACTTAAGCCTAAATTCCATCCACAACCCTCTCAACTATTTTGTTATGATAACATTCACTTTTTAGTCTTCCAAAAGTGGTTGATTTTTATTTAGATGGGTGAATATTTTGATGAAATTTGGCATGATGTATATCCATGGATGGATGAATTTAGTGTCACTTATAATAGAGAAGATAACACCATTATATTCAAATATTATGAGAATTTCTTTTGTTGAAACCTGCAAAGGATTGGATCTCAACTTGTGGGTCTTCCACTTTGATGCCTACTCAGTAGCACTGTCACATTCTGGATCACGAAAAGTTTGATTCTACTCTTTGGATGTCAACTCATGAGTTTCCCACTTTGATGCCTACTTAGTAGCACTGCCAAATTCTGGATCTCGACAAGTCTGATTCTACTCTTCTCACAAGTTAAATGATCTTGTTCCTCCTTCAATCATTGAAGCACAAGAAATTTCCAAGCAAAAAACGTTCATTCAATGAAGAGTTTTTTAAATATAAAGATATACTCCACTCATCCAATTTTATTGATTGCCTACCAACATAAGATTGCATCAAGACAGAACTAATAGATTTTATTGGTGTTAAAAAACTTTGATTCGATGTTGAATTCATATATAGTGGACCTTATCAACCATGTAAAAAAACATATAATTTGGATTGTACGCTTTGAGACAAAGCAAGGAAAGTAAGCAAACTATTTGAAGTATTTGATTATTTGGCATAGACGAGTTTAATATTTCAAATCGAACTCAAGGTGGAGTTCTATTTCTCAGTGAAGGAGAACGATGCGTAACACTAAGGCTTATTTACAATTCTATTTTAACCATTTAATAATTAGTCTTATTTTTAATTAGGGTTTTATTCTGTTTCCTTTTAGTTTAATATTTTAGTTTATCCTTTAATTATGATTTTTATTTCTATTTTCTTTTCGTTTAGCATACTAATTTCCTTTTAAAATTAGTGTTTTAGGCTTTATAAGTAAGCGACCCTCTTGATGTATTATTCAAAATTGATTAATGAGAATTTGTTTAAGATTATGGCCTTATGCTAGGGTTTTGACCATTTTGTGCTACCTTTCTTATTTCATGTCCCTCCATATGCTGCATCAGTCCCCCTATTGATATCAAGACAACCTTGTTTTACCTTGTTAAGTAAAAAATGATGAAAATTCTAGATAGTCTTGGGCTAGAAAACACAGTTGTAAGCAAAAATCTTATAACAGACAACTTGATCAATTAGGTTGCCGCTCAGCTAGTAAGATGCACAGATGGCACAAGCAAGAAATTTGTTTAAAAGATCCCACAAAATAAAAACTAAATGCCAGTATGTAAACACTCGTCTGTAAAGTGGAATAAATTACATAATCTACAACATCAATCATTAGGTTGCACGTCTTTCATACAATGTATCAACAATTGAATAAAACTTAAAAGTAATGAATGTCACCTCAAAAACCGATGTTTCTTGCAAACTTAGACAAGAGTGTTCGTCAGAGAAAGGGGATAGCAACTTTGAACTTTTACCAGAAGCCTGTGGTACAATAAGACGCATAGTATCTGCTTTAACATCAGTCAATTTCTGGAGTTCGTATCCTAAATCTTTGAGAGTAGCAGCCAAATTCATCTCCAGCATAAACTTCCTCCCCCTCCATGTAACCAAGATATTGTGAGTGCTTTGTTGCTGCTGCATGATATACTGGAAGAAGAACAAGAGCATAAGAGAAAACATTCCACTAAAAACTAACTAATCCTCACTAAACTAAGTACAGTAACAGCTTTAACTAATACACCAGCCATTTTACCATAAGGCTGGATGACAAAGCGCCCAATATATACTGTTTATGGCTTTTGGGGTGAATTTGTACAAGTACTGGCTGTATTGCTATAGTTGTATGATCAACAAAGACATTCAGAGTGAGGTTTCGCTCACCACAATCATGGAGCATAGAAAAAAAAGTCAATATAAACTCCGCAAAAATAGGGTGTTCAAGTGGGGGCTTATGGTTCAAAGAATCGAGTATGTTTTAACGTTGTGCCTTTGTACTGCCAACTTAATTAGCATATTACCCTACACAGGTTCATTCCAATATGGCATCACTGGTTGCTTGGAGGAGGCCTTATCAATCACATAACACACCATCCC
>JAOTRH010000025.1:6080467-6100884 GCA_034768845.1 Heliamphora exappendiculata
TATTCACATTTTTTTCATCTTGTAGTTTGAACATGGCAGAAGATGGGGACTGGTGTTCTTATATGATTTGTTGAAAAAGTAATGGTTTGGGATAAAAATGGACTCTGCTTTTCTTGTTTGTCTTCATGCTTGGCTGTTGATAGATTCATGCACATGTCAGAGCCTGCTACTTGAGCTTTTACTTCTGTTTAAATTGTGCTGCTTAGGAAAAGTTTTCAAGCCTCTTCACTGTGCGATCATGTAGAAGCTTTGTCTGCCCAATGTAGAAACCGTCGTTCAGCTTAGGGTTAGTTTTCATTCTTTTGCAACATGCCTTGATATAAAGATCTTCTCAATTAACCTTTTTTTGTTCTTCTATTCTCTGAGCAAGAATTTCTTGTTGGATTAAGCAGAGTGCATTTTTTGCGATTGTTTGATAACAAGCTATAATCACTTTTGAAGAGCTGGCTTCAAGTTCGAATGGAGTTCAGTTCCTAAAAGGGGGGCTGTCATGAGATTTGTTTTCCTTATTCTTGTAAGATAAGTTGTACAGAATGTTTTTGGTTAAATGGACAAAGTTACTACTAATTCTCTTTATTCTTAGAAGAAATAAGAGATAGAAGGGGTTGCTTGAATTACTCGAGCTAGACTGTATATGGAATTCATTCGTTCTTTTGGAGTGTTACACAATATGATGATAGCTAGTATGTAAAGCTCACGATGTGACTAGATTTCATATATATGTAATTTTTCTTGTTCACAAATGTAATTTTGTAAATCAATTTTTTAAAATTTCTGGTTTCAGGTTGTCCCTGACGATGCTTCCAAAATTGCAGATTTCCAGACGGTCATTAAATTTACATCTGATTTTGAGACAGCTTTAAAGGGAATGATGTTCATTTCTGCATCTGATAACAACGATGACAGGTTAAGTAACTTTACTGACAATGTTGAGGTTCACTTTGCATCAAGGAAGAAGGTTGAGATCCTAGCAAAAGCTAGAAATTTGCTTCTGCAATCCGACTTTGTCCTTCCTCAAGTGAGCTTGTTACCTTGGAATCTGTATTTATTTTGTTATTGTGATGAGTAGCTTTTGAAAGCAAATCTTTTAGCAGGAGCATACAAGACAAGCTACTGAATTTAGGAACGTTGGAGCTGCTGAAAGATTTCCCGGTCATGTGGTTGACTTGCTTTTTTTGTCCAAGCATTGTGTGGTGTCTAAAGCTGCTTCTCAACTAGTGGAGCTGGTGCATCATACTCTTAGGGTGGGTATAACAAAGAGGAACATCAATGTTCCTTTTGCAGTATGGAAACCTCTTAGACTATTCTTTAAAAAATTAGTTCTCCTAGATTGCTCATGGCTCTCGTACATCTGGTACATGATTTTTGTGCGACAAGACCTCTATGGTTTTCCATTTGATGAAATCAGATTTCCGAACCCAAGGAATCAAGAGAGTACTATGTTTTTGTAGGAGACAAATCATTGATGTTCCATAGGAGACTTGGATGACATAAATTTGATTCTGTAGGCATCGTTTTGAATTTGCAGTGACATACAATGCATCATGTTGTAACTCAACCAATCAGCATTTATGGTACTGTTTGAACAATTTATTGTGCAGGATGTTTGCTTATCATCTCCAAGAGTGGCTTGGGAATTCTATCATGCTGCTAGAGATGCTCTACTTCTTTATGAAGCTATTATCCCAGTCAAGGTTAGTGCATGATGGCAGTTACATTGAGGGATTATTTGTGGCGAATTAGTATCTTTGTATTCAGTCAATCTTTGTTGTGGTAGAGCTTTGTCATCTTGCTATTCATAGGATTTTCATCTGGCAAGAAGCTTAATTTAGAAGTTTGTTGCAAAAGAACTTTATACCTCTCTCTCTTGATATTGCAAATTTTAGTGGAGCACTAGGTATTTTATATATAATATTTCACAGCTAGTTATGGCAGTAATCTCTTCTTTTGGCTTGTGAAGCAAGAAAAGCAGCTTGATGGCATTAACCAGGTTGCTGTTCTCATTCACAACGACTGTCTTTATCTCTCTCAGGAGATTCTTGGGCTTGCATTTGAGGTATGGATGATAGTTTTGTGAGGTTTGCTAGTTCGCATTTATAATTTCTCTCTTAAGTGTGACCCGCATTTATCTGCATGCTTGCAAAAACATGCTCTTGCATCACCTATATTCTACGTAAACTTTCTTCTATTTCTAATTTACCCACTTATGCCTATTTTGAAATTGAAACCAAGTATTTATTCTACTTGTTACAGGAGCCAGGAGGTGTGTAGAATAATGGGTTGGGCACATAAATATGCCCAGGAATGTGGTATGATAGGATTATATAAATCGACATCATATAATTAAAAACAAAGCATTGTCTTAAAAAAAAAAAAAAAAAACAGGTCCTTTATTAACTGTTCTCTTGTTGCCCTTTGTATTTTAATTTGATTGTTGCCCTTTTTGGTCTTGAAACTTACTATTATGCTGTATTTTATTTTTCTCAATTGTTTTCTATACTTACGGTTAGTGGAAATAAGGAGGAATATATAATAAGAAGGCATTTGTTGTTTTGCACAAGTAGCATTCTGGGAGGAAATTGAGCTTTTTAACCTTTATAGTATGAATTTCATTAAAGCTTATTCATGTGAACTCCATTGTTTCAGTATCGCTCGGACTTCCCAAGTTCCATTAAGGAATTTGCTGTCTTTATTGATTTGGCTCCAAGATTCCAGCTTATGGGAGAAGAAATATTACAAAGACAAATTGAACTTGTCATATATAACTTGAAAGAGGTATGATCATTGAATGTAAACAGAGTGAATTTGTGTCAGCCTAAAATGTTTTCCATTATTTGTCTTTCTAGAAGCTATTTGGTTTTTACTCGGGAAATCTTGTGATATCAGGCTATTGATGGTGCTGACGGCTTCCAGAATACGCACCAAATGCAGCGATATGAATCTGCAAAGTTCAGTATAGATCAGGTAGAATTGCCCTAATGTAATATGATGCAATTTCTTTTGTTCCCTATGGGATTAAAGTAAATATTTCTTGATTAGGTTGTTTTCGTCCTTGAAAAAGTTCATATTATTTGGGAACCTCTCTTGCTACCTTCGACTTACAAGAGAAGAATGTGCGTGGTGCTGGAATCAGTTTTTTCTAGAATGACAAAAGACATTCTCCTATTAGATGATATGGCTGCCGAGGAGACTATACAGGTTCAAATTATAATCCTTGATTCAAAGTTTCTGATAGGTGAATTCTTTTGAGTGTTGAAACTAACACACACTTACCATGTTTCCAGCTTCAAAGACTCATTCATTTGATGCTGGAGAGCCTATCGTCTTTGTTGGACTCCCTGGATGCTATTAGCCAAACAGGGAAGTCGCAGAAGATCCTCACATGTTCCCTTGATGATCTAATACCCTCTCTCCGGAAAATACGCAAACTGGCAGGTGTGCTTCCTTGACTGATTCTGTTTGATGCCTTGTAGATGTGATTGTTGAATATATTTGTTGATTGAAAACTAACGTGCATTTCTTTATTTTCTTTTCCTTTTCTTGTCTTTCATCCCTTTTGTTTCACTAGATTTATTGGACATGCCTCTGAAGTCCATCACGTTAGCTTGGGAAAGTGGGGAATTGGTCAGTTGTGGTTTTACATTATCCGAGGTACGAGAAGATTAATTACCACACTAACAGCTGTTTGGTTTAAAGTTCCCCTTTGCCTCCGGAAAACAGACACCCTTCTGTTAATAAGTACTTGGCATGGTGTGTGGTGTAGATGTGTAGTTAAAATTATGTTCTTATAAATTATAGCTGAAAAAAGGTGATTGTGACACAAAGCATAAGTTATAAATGTTTGTTAAAGTTGTAAAATTATAGTTTTAAATAGTAGAATTTATGCGGCTTGATTTAAAATCGGAAACTACAAGCAAAAAGTAAGCACACCTGTTTAGATTTTTCAAACTTTTTGCTGAGCTATAAGTTAAAAGCTCAAAAATAATATCAAGCAAACACCCTATGGACCCTGGAAGCATAACCTTATTTCCATGCATAGTAATTGAGCTTTTCTGTGTTTTTTTTTCAAAAAATTTTCCTTTCAAAAATTCAGGAATTGCCTGGAGCTTTTATTTTTATTGCTTCTCATTTTCATATGGAGGGGTTCATAAGTTGTTGGCCCTTGCAGGTGGAAGATTTCATCAGAGCCATTTTTACAGATTCTCCTCTGAGGAAAGAATGTTTATGGAGAATAGAAAGTGCCAGATTTTAGAAGTTGCAGAAACGAGCAGGCTCGATAACAGCCGGGTGGAATTATGGCCTGTGTGCGCCCAACTAACAGAAAGCACGTTCAGTTTTCCGCCAAAGAGATTTTGTTTCTGAAATTGACTTGTTTTTATACTTTTTGAACACTTTCACCTTTTAATGCGGATATCATCTTGTAAAATTATGTTATCATAATTCTTTCGAGGGAGATGAAAAGGTGAAAGTTCTAGCTGAAAGAGAGGTAGCAGATTTTCTTTTTTTTTTTGTAAACTGTGTAAATATTAGAGTAAATTATAGGGTAAATTACACTAACCTCCCCAGAGGTACTGAGAAAATAGGAGTATCATCTTTTGGCATAATTCAATTGACTCCTTTTTGGAGGTTCGAGTTCACAAAACAATATAATCTTATGTTTTTACTTATCCGTTATCTGTGGATGAATATTGGATGATGTCATCATTTTTAATACAAAATTACCAAATTTATGTTCCTTTTTATCCTTGTTATCAATTCCATACATATATATCTAAACACTATATTCCTTGAACAAAATTTTCCCAAATTCAAACACAGCTTCATTGTCATCTCCCTTTCTGATTATCTCTTTCTCTTCATTTTGTAATGTTGCTAACCCAATCAATCTTGCGTCAACAACACCCGCAATTGCCACCACTGGCACCATGGCTCCCATCGACTTTGTGCCCACTGATCAAGTCAACAAACAACAAAGTTCACCACTAAAAGCCATTGATGACACCATCAACCACTTTGTGGTTTGATTAAGGTGTAGCCCGTTGCCAACATAAGTTCGTTAATCGACCAAGCTTTTCTCTATTCTTTCTTGATTGAGATGGAGAGGTAGAGGGATACGATGATGGCGGGGCTGGGTTGGACATGGGTGCATGGGATTGGACTGACGGTGGCTCTGGGTTGGACATGGGTGCATGGGATTGGACTGACGGTGGCTCTGGGTTGGGGACTAGCGGCAGGAACTGGCGGTGGCTGTGAGTAGGGGATCGGCGGTGCTGGGGTAAGTTAATTACTTTGTTACTAGGGGCATGGGACGGGCGTGGCTGGGAGGGGATTGATGATGTTGGGGGTAAATCAATTATTTTGTTAGGGTTTCATATCTTAAATAGTTGATTAAATTTATTATACCATTTATTATGTCACTGGCACTATTTTTAGTTATAAGATGTAACAGCATACATAATATTAATGCATCGTTTAATGGGTTCTAGATAGCAAGCAACTCATGCATGAAAGATGCCATTACAGCTAAACTTACAGAAGTTAATTATTAAAAAGCAGAATTTTAAAGTATTAAAATGGAGCTTCTCAAAATCAGCTTTTAAAATTTATTTTTGGGTTATAAACAAGAAAACAAAAGTTGTGACAAATTCGATACAACTTTTAATGCAATAAAAAAAAAACTGAAAGCCACTGCTAATAAAAAGTAGCAAACAACCTCATTATTGTAAATAAAAAATAAAAAATAGCTTCATGAACTCTCATTAGGTTTTAAAAAATTAAGAGGGATCGGTGTTTCTATAAGCCCTTGTGTAATTCCTGTCACTATATAATAACAGAAAAATTAGGAATAGTGCGTTGTGCATCGTGTAGTACACTGCATATCTATACAAGTGAAATTAGTGTATGAAACCCACTTAGTTCGTTTATTTATACCATTTGGTGTATCATGTTTTGCACAATGCACCGTCTTTAGTTTTTTTTTTTCTTTTTTTCTTTTCCTCTACGTTCTAAATTATCAAATATTTTTTGTGTATATATCTTGCCAGATTCTGACTAGAAAAGTGAAGTGACAAATTATGTTAAACTCCCCATAAATAGAACATGTGCACTAAAAACCCTCTAAAACTTAGTAATAGGAAAGCACCATGTAAGAGCTCTCCACCCTCTTTTTAACTTCAAAACATTAATCTCATTATCTTTTTTTACAATAAATTTAACTTAATCATTGAGAATTTTTGGCTTACACTACAACAATGCTATCAATTACTTGGAATTGCTAAACCATACGAGATAGAACATCATCATTTTTTTAAATTTTATATATATATATATATGTGCATGTGTGTGTGTGTGTTTGTGTGTGTAAAAGAGTTTGAGTCTCCTCACTCGTATATTTTATATTTGAATATTGTTATATGCACAGACATTAAATACAAATTCGAGCATATTCCTTTAACATGAGATAAATTTTATACAATTATAGAATCCACATAGCTACAGAATTCCATCAAGACGATGGAGTACCCTCCATCTTCAATGAAAATACAGGGACAAATGTGATAGTTAAATTTCTAAACATTTCATTTTTATTTAAATTTGTCCATGCTAAATATATTCTACGGGCAGAAGATTTGAATTTTAAAATTCAAATTTAGAAACTACTATTTATGATTTGACACACTATTTTCGTAAAAAAAAATATGAAGCTTTGAATTTTATTAATATTTATGATTTGCCACCACACATTTGTGAATTTTGACATGAGATATATTTGGGATTAAAACTTGTTTTATGAATATCTTTTTTTTATTTCTTTTTTCATAAATTATTTAATATATTATTAAATATCTATTCAAGGAAGCAATCAATCCTATTAAACTCTCCGGAGGATGAAATTCTGCGATGCATAAATTAAAATATAAATTAATTATTTTATTTTATTTTAAATTTGTAATTATTTAATTTATTATTAAATACCAATTGAGGGGGGGTGTGAATCCTGTGAAATCTTCCAGAAGATGAAACTCTGCAATGTATAAATAAATATGTTAATTTTTTTTAATTATTTAATTTGTTATTAAATATCTATTGAGGAGTGGTCTGAATACTGTGAAACTCTCCGGAGGATGTAACTCTGCGAGGCAAAAATTAATATGTTAAATTTTATTTCTTTTATTTCTAAACATTTAATAACTTAAATATAATTAATATTTACTATGACCAACCCATTGAGATTGGGATACACATATTACAATAGGAAATATTAGATGAAAATCAGTGGGTAGGGAGTGTTAATGTTATCATGCGACGGTGGAGTAAAATAATATACTAAGATGAAAACGGAAAGAAAATTCATTGCATTTATTTAATGGATCATTGATATATTGGGTCCTTTATGTGGGACCCTAAATATATCTCGTGGACCAACCACGATATCACTCACGTACAGCATCTCCGTGGTTAACTGCACGATGTATTCTTCTGGAAGAATGACTATATCATAGGCTGAGGAGACTCCTCGATAGATAGCATCTCGTACGACCGCCATGCAATCATGTACTGAGTCTGCATAGTACCCTCCATCTTCACGTGGGTAGTTATCAGCAGCGAAGGCAATGTCCTCCATTACCCTATGGGGCAGCTCCCCTTTTAGCACCACGCACTCACAGTCTCCTCTCTCCAACAGGCGACGGAAGAAGACTCCAAGACGATGGACATCCCACTTCAGTGCCCACGTGTACATTCCACGTGCAGCTCCTCGAACAATTTCTCCCAGCATTTTTTCCTGTCGAAAAAAAAATATTCGCGAAAAGACTCCACATAATATTAAAAATAATTTTTTTTTATTTCACAACAGAGGTCAGTAGGCAGATGTGGAAAAATCTCTCCAAATCGATGATCCATGGTTATGGGACAATGACAATCACCACTCCACTATTTATAGTGATCAAAATCTACTATTAATGGGTCACGTCAATTGAATTTTTTTTTTAATTTAAGTCACATCTATAATATTTGCTTTACTAAAATAATATATTTTTTTTATTTTAACTGCAGAATTACATGGTTAATAGTAAAGAATATACAACATTGGATGCAGTCTATATAAGAAATACCACTTAAAAAAAGAAAAGATGCCTAAATAGAAATTATTCATCTTCGAGGAAAATATTTTTAATCTCCTCAAATAGTTTTACTATTAATGATATGAAACTTCCATTGAAAATTTTTTTACCTTCAAGTGTGGATATAATTATTGTACTTTTCAAGTGAATATTTTAATTTAATTTAATTTATTTTTTATAATTATTTAATTTATTTATATGGCGGGATATTATAGTCTATGTTACCTCGGATTCAAATTTCAAATTCAAAATAAAGGTGGGGAGAAGATTCCCCACTTTACACTGTAGTGTACTTTGTACTATTTACGTTTAAATCTTGTCGGTGCCAGTTGTCCCCACTAGATACAAGTGAGATATATTATCCAATAACATAATTTGTACCATGTACGGCCCACTTACTTTATGACGTCACCCACGTAGATTGTTGAGACACGTAGCACGCCTAACGGCGCGCAGGGGCAAAACCTGTAATATTATATTAGGTTTTGCCCCTAAAGCCAGCTATACCCTTTCAGGGTTCTTTATAAGTATCTCTTATCTTTTCTCATTCTTCTCACTTATTGTATATCCAGTAAAATTTGAAAATTACTATTCCCACCACTATTATAAATATGGCAAGACTTCCACGTTTTTTTAGAGTTCAACGAAAATCACTCTTTCTAACCTATTTTCAGTGCAATTTAATTGCACAATTTGTGCTAAACCACATCTGGTCACTATTCCTACCATACAACCCTACATATATAAGGGTTGTTACAGAATTCCATCAAGACGATAAGTCTCACATTCACATCCTTCTACAAACGGAGAAGAGGTTCAACATCACAACTCTTCAACACTGCGATATCAAGGACCCACAAGTGCTGAATAGGTCTTTCCATCCAAACATACAAGTTTCACGTTCTGATGCTCAAGTGGCAGACTGCATAGCAATGGATGGCAATTTCATTGAGAATGGTGTACTCAAGGCAACCAGGCGGAGTCGAAGAAAAAATAGGAATGTTATATGGACAACTATCTTGATTGAATCTACTTCTAAAATGAACTTCTTACATAGAGTGCAAGCCCAACAACCATATATATGGTTCACACAACTGTATAACTTGATATACGAAGCCAATCAACAATGGCCAGAGCCGGCGGCAACCTACACACAAAAGTGGACATCGCTTCCTAATGTCCCGCAGTCCATAAAGGACTGGCCTAACAACAATGTACTATGCGTAAATAGAAACTTACTCTACTTATTCTTCAATGACCCACAACACATACAGGACGTTCACTATATGCACCAAAAAACTATTGAACATATTAAAAATAGGATAATTCTAGAAACTGCAGATCCTGACGTGTTAACAATTTCAAGAACCGGAGATGAAGCCGGACCGTCCTCTAAGCTTAATCCTTGAAGAACTGTCCAAATTAGGGAAGTTTCATGGGCAAGAAGTTTAGAACTACATAATTACTTCTGTAACTCAGTGAATTTTTCTACATATAATCCACTTGCATTATATAATATTGTAGATGATTTACCATTTAAATTTTTACCATGTAAAAAGAAACTCTTTGGGGCACAAAAAGATTATATTGTTAGTGAAAAATATCGTAAAAAAATAAGGTGTTCGTGGGTATTCCTTGTATTGTTTTATGTAACGATGATATGTCATATTATAACAATATTAGGATTAACCAACTATTCAAAAAGTGAGCATATCACAATGTAATCTTTGAATTTATTAATGAAAATATCTTTTAACTTTGTTAAATGTGAGTGGTTAAATGTGAAAGTTAAATTTCTGAACATCTCATTTTTAAAAAAAATTTGTCCATGCTAAATATATCTTACGGGCGGGAGATTTGAATTTTAAAGTTCAAATTTGGAATCTACTATTTATGATTTGACACGCCACTTCCGTAAGAGAAATGTGAAGGTTTGAATTTCATTACTATTTATGATTTGACTCCACACATTTGTGAATTCTGGCATGAGATATATTTGGGATTGGAACTTGTTTTATGAATATCTTTTTTTTATTTCTTTTTTTATAAATTATTTAATATATTATTAAATATCTATTAAGGGAAGGAATCAACCCTGTTAAACCCTCTAGGGATGAAACTCTGCGAGACATAAATTAATATGTAAATTAATTTTTTTATTTTATTTTAATTTTGTAATTATTTAATTTATTATTAAATACCAATTGAGGGCGGGTTGTGAACCCTGTAAAATTTTTCGGGAAATGAAACTCTACGAGGCATAAAAATTTAAAGGGTAAATCATCTACAACTTTATATAATGCAAATGGATTATATGTAGAAAAATTCACTGAGTTACAGAAGTAATTATGTAGTCCTAAACTTCTTGCCCATGAAAACTTCCTTGATTTAGACGATTTTTTAAGGATTAAGCTTAGGGGGCGGTCCGGCTTCATCTTCGGTTTTTGAAATTGTTAACACGTTAGGATCTACAATTTTTAGAATTATTCTATTTTTAACATGCTCAATATTTTCTTGGTGCATATAGTGAATGTCCTGTACATGTTGTGGATCATTAAAGAATAAGTGGAGTAAGTTTCTACTTACGCAAAGTACATTATTGTTAGCCCAGTTCCTTATGGATTGCGGGACATTAGGAAAAGATGTTCACATTGGTGTGTAGGTTGCCGCCGGCTCTGGTTATTGTTGATTGGCTGCATATTCTAAGTTACGCAGTTGTGTGAACCATATATATAGTTGTTGGGCTTGCACTCTATGTAAGAAGTCCGCTTTAGAAGTAGATTCAGCCAAGATAGTTGTCTAGATAGCATCCCTATTTTTTCTTGGACTCCGCCTGGTTGCCTTGAGTACGCATTTCTCAATGAAATTTTCATCCTTTGCTATGTAGTCTGCCACATGAGTATCAGAACGTGGAACTTGTATGTTTGAATGGAAAGACCTATTCAGCACTTGTGGGTCCTTGATATCGTAGTGTTGAGGAGTTATGATATTGAACCTTTTCTTCGTTTGTAGAAGGATGTGAAGGTGAGGCTCATTGTTTTGATGGAGTTCTGTAGCAACCCTTATATATGCAGGGTTGTATGGTAGGAATAGTGACCAGATGTGGTATAGTACAAATTGTGTAATTAAATTGCACTAGGGATAGGTTAGGAAGAGTAATTTTTTTTGAACTCTAAAAGAACGTGGAAGTTTTGCCATATTTATAATAGTGGTGGGAATAGTAATTTTCAAGCTTTACTGCATATACTATAAGTGAGAAGAATTAGAAAAGAGAAAAGATACTTATAAAGAACCCTGAAATGGTACAGTTGGTTTTAGGGGCAAAACCTAATATAATATTATAGGTTTTGCCCCTACGCGCTGTTAGGCGTGCCACGTGTCCCGACAACCCACGTGAATAACATCATAAAGTAAGTGGGCCATACATGGTGCAGATTATGATGTCGGGTAATATATCTCACTTGTATCTAGTGGAGGACAGTTGGTTCCGAAAAATTTAAAAGCAAATAATAAAAAGTACACTACAGTGTAAAGTAAGAAATTTTTTCTCCACCTTTATTTTGAATTTAAAACTTGAATCCGAGGTAACAGGAACTATTATATCCCGCCATATAAATATATTAAATAATAAATTAAATAATTATAAAAAATAAATTAAATTAAATTAAAATATTCACATGAGAAGTACAATAATTATATCCCCCACTTGGAGGTAAAAAATTTTCAAAGGAAATTTCATATCATTAATAGTAAAACTATTTGGGGAGATTAAAAATATTTTTCTCGAAAAAAAATAATTCCTATTTAGGCATCTTTTTCTTTTTTCAAGTGGTATTTCTGATATAGACTGCATCCAATATTGTATATTCCTCACTATAAACCATGTGAATCTGCAGTTAAAATAAAAAGAATATATTGCTTTAATAAAACAAATATTATAGATGTGACCTAAATTTAAAAAATAAATTTTAATTAATGTGACCCTTTAATAGTAGAGTTTGATCACTATAAATAGAGAATAGGTTATTGTCATTGTCCCATAACCATGGATACTCGAATTTGAGAGATTTTTTCACATCTGCCTACTGACCTCCATTGTGAAATAAAAAAAATTATTTCCAACTTTATGTGGAGCCTTCCCACGAATACTTCTTTTTTCGTAAGGAAGAAATGCTGGGAGAAATTATTCGAGGTGCTGCACGTGGAATGTACACGTGGGAACTGAAGTGAGATGTCCATCGTCTTAGAGTCTTTTTCCGTTGCCTTTTAGAGACAGGAGACTGTGAGCGCGTGGTGCTAAAAAGGGAGCTGCCACATAGGGTAATTGAGGACATTGTCTTCGCTGCTGATAACTACCTACGTGAAGATGGATGGTACTATGTAGACTCAGTACATGATTGCATGGCGGTTGTACGAAATGCTATCCATCGAAGAGTTTCCTTAGCCTATGACATAGTCATTCTCCCAGAAGAATGCATTGTGCAGTTAACCACGGAGATGCTGTACATGAGTAATGTCTGGTTGGTCCGCAAGGGATATTTGGAGTCCCACATAAAGAACCCAATGTATCAATGATCCATTAAATAAATACAATGAATTTTCTTTCCGTTCTCATCTTAGTATATTATTTTATTCTACCGTCGCATTATAACATTAACACCTCATACCCATTAATTTTCATCCAATATTTCCTATTGTATCATGTGTATCCCAACTCCAATGGGTTGGTTAGAGTAAATATCAATCACATTTTAATTATTAAATGTTTAGAAATAAAAGAAATAAAATTTAATATATTAATTTTTGCCTCGCAGAGTTACATCTTCCGGAGGGTTTCACAGTGTTCAGACCACTCCTTAATAGATATTTAATAACAAATTAAATAATTAAAAAAATAAAAAAAATAAATATATTTATTTATAACTCGCAGAGTTTCATCCCCCGAGAGCTTCACATGGTTCACATCTTCCTCTCAATTGGTATTTAATAATAAATTAAATAATTACAAAATTAGAATAAAATAAAATAATTAATTTACATCTTAATTTAAGATTCGCAGAGTTTCATCACCCAGAGGGTTTAACATGATTGATTCCTTCCCTAAATAGATATTTAATAATATATTAAATAATTTATAAAAAAAAATATTCATAAAGAAACTTCCAATTCCAAATATATTTCATGTCAGAATTCACAAATGTGTGGAGTCAATTCGTAAATAGTAATGAAATTCAAATCTTTACCTTTCTTTTACAAAAATAGCGTGTCAAATCATAAATAGTAGATTTCAAATTTGAATTTTGAAATTCAAATTTTTTGCCCTTAGGATATATTTAGCATAGACAAATTTAAAGAAAAATGAGATGTTCAAAAATTTAACTTTTAAATTTAACCACTCATATTTAATAAAATTAAAAGATATTTTCATTAATAAATTTAAAAATTACATTATAATCTGTCCATTTTTTAAATGGTGGATCAAGACTAATATTATTATAATATAACATATTATCGTTACATAAAACAATATAAATAATTGCCTGAGACACCTTGTTCTTTTACGTTCGAAAGCTGAAACCATACTAATGCTTCTGCTTCATTCATACTTTCAGTTTCTCTTTTTAGATTCGTTCCTACTATATACGGTCAAACTGATTTGTTACATCCCCAACCAAAGGCCCCAGCAAGTTCTAAAAAAAGGAAAATGACAAACATCCAATGACTCATCTCTTCTGTCTCACATTCATTTTGAATCCTCTTAATCATCTCTTCCGTTACGACAAGCCAACCCACATGATAAACAAGGCTTCGCTTCCACATCTTCCACGTGATGCCAAGACCTAGCTAGCTCTTAATAAGTCGATCTGAACTCCCCCATTGTTTCGATCGAGCTGTGATTGATCACGGGGGGGAAAGGAGATCAGAAGCGTATGGGAATAATGGAGGAGATGATGGTGAAGTGTTGGAGAAAGTTGAAGAAGATGATGGTGAGAATATTCCCAGATGATGGGAGCTCTGCTCGTGATCATGATAATACTGCGGGGACTTCGGTTTTCCGGTCTCATCGTTGTGTCCACTGTGATGAGCTCTTCCTTCCGTACGCCAGAGGAACAAAGAGCCGTCCCGGGGATGACGACGACGACGATGATATAGATGTTGATCCATTTATTGCTGCTCATCTTGCTGCCCAACATCACTTCAGTATGAGGCCTAACCTCTGTCTTTGAGTGGAAAAAATAGAATTGGGTATAACATGACCGAACTATTGGGCTTAAAAAAATAAATTTTAATTTTTAAAATTAAACTCTGAAAATTAAAAATTTTTTTTCTTATGCTTTTAAGTGAGTGCTGTTACAGCAGAAAAATCGAAGTAAAAAACTATTAGTAGCAAAATGGAGCATGCCTTGTCACATGCATTTTGAGACAATCACAAGATTAGGTGGGACTCATTGCAAATTGTAAAATCTTATGTCTTGTGTTTTTTTAATAGTTACATAATTATATGAAATTTATTACTAAATATAACATTCTACGTAATTGTGCGACTATCAATGAACAATTATACAATTATGTAAAATTTACTACTAAATATAAAATTTTACGTAATTGTCTGTCTAACAAGCTAGACATGCTACATCAGCTGTGAAATTTATTACTAAATGTAATATTTCACATAAATGTGCGACTATCAGATGATAATTATACAATTATTTAAAATTTACTATTAAATATAAAGTCTCACCTAATTGTCTGATTAAGATGCTGGACTTGGTACATCAGCCGATCATATTCTGTAGCTAATAATAATCACACCTTTGAAAGAGTGAGAAAGCTGACCATGTTCTCTAGCTAATAATCACACCTGAGAGAGAGAGAGAGAGAGAGAGAGCTATCTGGATACAGAGAGATGCCTACACTGTTGTATATATCTCTTGTTTTTGTGGGTATCATTTATGAAATATTCATAGGCAAACGGTGACAATGTTTTTGTGAGCACATTTTAATAGCACATGATATGATATGATATTTTGTGTGTCGTGTTTAAAAATAACAGATAAATTATAATAAGATGAAGTAAATACTATACATGAAATATCTTATTTTATAGTATTCAAATATAATTAACAAATATAGCACTCATTACATTACTCATGAAACATAGTTGAGATCTAATTAATATAACACTAAAATCTACTTATAATTTACTATAGTACTAGTCATGGCCTATTATATATATATTTTTTTTAATTCACCTATCAACAGAGCATATTATACCGCATAAATTATCATATATTTAAATATACGATGAGTTCTATACTAACACTTGATGTGGAGTCCATCATATTTATGAGTACGTGATAATTTATGTAGTATAGTATATATTATCTTTAAACTTTTTGCTATTATTTTATAGTATAAGCTTTTACTATCAATGGTGCAGATACTTTACGAGATTTTTAATTTTATTATTTTTATTAGAAAATAAAACAATTTTTTTTGGCAACTTGTTTAACAAGATCTTATATTAATTTTTTATTTTGAAATAATGATATACATTAACCTTCATTACATATTTTTTAAAAAAAAATGAGAAACATATTAGATTTACCTTAAAGAAAATTATGATAAATTTTTCATACATATTTTTAACGCATGTTCTTTCATGCATATTACGAGAAAATTCTCATTGATGAGAAATTTCTTTAGTTTTTTTTATTTTTTATCTCTGGTATGTTTTTAAATATAATAGCATACTACTTCACCTTCGTCTTGATGCATAGAAAATTCCCATATCATAATGCAGGCAAGAGAAACTTCTGGTATATGAGCATTCATATATTAAAATTATAATTATATTAATATTATGTTATTATTTAAAGAAAAAGAGAAATATCTAAAACATTAGTTTTTGTAAAATTTCAAGAATGTGATAAATTTCTCGATTGCCTTATTGTAGAGTATGAATGTGAATAAATCTTAAGAATGTGATAAATTTCTCGATTATATATCTTACTATAGAGTATGAAAAAAATTTCACAAGGCAAAAAATGAAAGATATCTCATACATATTTTTTTTTCATAAATTTTTTCCTTATTTCGAGTAAATGAAAAATAATCAAAAGAAAGTAAGGATATTCTTAAAAAGGTTTAATCATATTTATTTACTTAGTTTTGCAAAAAAGAAAAAAAGAAAAAAAAACCACACTTATATATTTCTTTAAATAAGAATAGGATACTGGAGATATCTAACGTAATAAATTCAAAAATTATATTTGATTAAAAACAATAAAAATAGAAAAAATTGAGTTGTAAATTGACTTATTAATTCTTTTTTAATTGTTTTAGTTTAAGATAAACAAAAGTAATCTTGTTGAGTGACTTATTTCTAAGAAGTGATAATTACATTGTGGTCCTATTTTAATGACTTGCAATGATGCTTAACAAGATTTTATAATTTTTATTCCATTCTTTATCACAAATCAAATATAGAACCAAATTTCTCATATTATACATAATTCTATCCAAAATTTAAAAAAAAAATAAAGAAAACATAAAACCCGCACTATTACTTATCTTTTCTATCCCATGTAAAAGCATTCCACATCAAATAAAGAAAACAATGCACAACACTATAAATGAAATGCATTAATAGACAAGCTTCTTTTTCAGCAATAGAGGCTCATACAGAATACTTCCCCCGCCCTGAGGGTCCAAAAAAAAAAAAAAAACCTGTTCTTCCTGTAGATATTATTAATCAGTATTGACCGGTATAAGCCGGTACAAACCGGTACCGGTCAATACTGACTAATACCAGTCAATACCGACCAATACCAGCCAATAATGGTCAATACCGAATAATACCGGGCATAGACGGGTAACAAAAATCTCCGATGCGTATAATCTCTGTAAACAACGTATAGTTCCATCTCATTTAATCAGTTAACAGCCTCATCAAGGCCTGTTCCATTGTATATTATGTGCTAACAGCTACGATTGGTTTCTCCGGAATTATGTGCAACAGCAACAGGTACATCCTTCTGCTATGCTTCTGACGTTTTAACTGCATTTTCTGGTAGTTTGGGTCTTATTAGTGTTCTTTTCAAGAACTTCAGTTGCCACCTTTTAGGTTTGATCTGTCCCAGCAATTTCATCTGCTCCTTCCTGAACTTCCTATTTGCATACCATTTTCCTCCTCGCCAACCAAGACCATACCTACGATTAAGCACGAAGCAAATGGTGAAGCTGTGAGAGAATTTTAAATGTTAAAAGGCATAGTTTACAAGTGATGAATTGGCATCAAGTGAAAAAGGGACCTGAATTATTGGAGTCGGTGATGTTTGTGCCTAGGGGGAGGGTCAATAGGGCGAACCCTAATTTTCTTCATTAATTTCAATAAACAGAAAACAATCAACCAGAAAAGAAAATAATAAAGCACAAGCATTTACGTCAAAACCTGAAAGAGCAAACTCTGCAAAGCTAAAAATCTCGCTATGCCCCTAACAATTCGAACAAATTTGCTATTGAATCAAGGTTTAGAGGACAACAGATGTTAGGACTTATAACCCTTCCTCGGAATACATCACCCACACCTCCACAAGCACTTTTCATGCTTGATTACTACGTGCTGTGGCTGTCTTTGACACCATCAACCTCCTCAGATCAGCAGTGGTCCATGAGAATCACTTTCTCGCTCTCCATAACCCGACGACTCTACAACCAATAGCCAAGTGGTTGGTGGGACTAGTTCACTGGGACCACCACACAAAACAATGATATGCGTGTGAGAGTTTTGAAAAACATATCAACCAGTTCATAGGGGAAGGGAATGAGATTGATCAAAACATAAGAGATTCTTTGCAAACGATTTAATGCATGAACACGAGAATCTCTCTTAAGACTGCTCAAAAAACACAAAGATTTGTAACAGGGCCGGCCCTGACCAATCGGAGGCCCTAAGCAGATACTTAAAAATGAACCCTATACATTTTTATATTTGTAAATTTTAAAAAAAATATATTATAAAAATTTAATAGGATACTACTGTCATGTTGATTCATATTTCACCAATATTTAAATTACAACTAAAATAATACCAAATAAAAGAAAAAATTACAATATCACAATAAAATAAACAAGTTGAACCAGTAATAACAAATAATTACTTAAATACTACCCTTCTTGCATTTTTGATCGCAAAATTACTAATTAATATTTTATAGTCAAATTCATCTACCATTTCTTTTTCAATAGACAACATTGCCAATCCATTCAGTCTTTCTTATTTTGGGTTTTTATTTGGGTTTCTTTGGATTTGGCCCATTATTTTTAATTAAATTTTAATTTTTTAATATTATACAAAGTATAATAAAAGGCATTATAGATTTTGGGGCTCCATTTTTTTAGCAAAAATTGAGAGCCCAAAGCGGTTGCTTTATTTCCACAAGAGACGGGCCGGCCTTGGTTTGTAACTTAGAATTTCTCTCTAAGGTTTTGCAAACTCTAGGGCGTTCAGGTCTAGTTGGCCACCAGCGACTGCATGCAGGCTTTTGCACATGGGTGTCAGCGCGTGGTACCTGTGAAAACTCGGAGGTTTGGAACTTAGAATTTCTCTCTAAGGTTTTGCAAAACTCTAGGGCGTTCGGGTCTAGTTGGCTACCAGCGACTGCATGCAGGCATTTGCACTTGGTACCTGTGCGTGAGCATTAGTGTGCAAAAGACTCTCAATACTGCTCAGAAAACCCGGAGGTTTGTAACTTAGAATTTCTCTCTAAGGTTTTGCAAACTCTAGGGTGTTCAGGTCTAGTTGGCCACCTGTTTGCAAAACTCTAGGGCATTCAGGTCTAGTTGGCCACCAGTGACTGCAAACAGGCTTTTGCACATGGGTGTCAGCGCATTGTACTTGTTTGCAGGAATTAGTGTGCAAGAGACTCTCAAGACTGCTCTGAGGTTTGAAACTTAGAATTTCTCTCTAAGGTTTTGCAAACTCTAGGGCGTTTGGGTCTAGTTGGCCACCAGTGACTGCATGCAGCTTTCACACATGGGTGTCAGCGCATCGTACCTGTGCATGGCCATTAGTGTGCAAGAGACTCTCAAGACTGCTCAGAAAACCAGGATGTTTGTAACTTAGAATTTCTCTCTAAGGTTTTGCAAACTCTAAGGCATTCGGATCTAGTTAGCCACTAGCAACTGCATAGGCTTTTGCACATGGATGTCAGCGCGTGGTACCTGTGCGCGAGCATTAGTGTGCAGGTGTCTCTTGCAAGTCTCACTTCACACAAATATTCCATTGGCACGTGGGAGGGCTCAAAAAATTCTTACTCCTGCGTAACTATCTGCATGCAGCGTTGACACGTGTCATTCATAAGGCCACGCGACAAGTGGTGTTGTACCACATATACACCTGAGCACATGCTGTCACAACCCAATGGGAACGCATGTGCATGTTTCTTGATCATCAGAACTATTTGATCTGCCACATATCATAATGATGGTAACACTTTCACACTTCAAGGGAAACTCTTGACCCATTTTGATGTTTGATATTCCATTCCTCATTTTAAAGTTCCTCACAACATCTCATGTCACATGAATATTCTAGTAAAGTAAGCAAGGCATCTGAATCTTAAATAAAAGTTAAGGAGCCTCCTACACCAACCACATAACCTCATTAGGAACAATTCAACGTAGATGGGACATGTTTGGAATTACATAAATGATTTGTTTAGGGACATGTTCATTCATTTGTTTTTTAACCTTCTCATACCCCTTTATCCTATCAATAACCAAACCTGCTATATGAATGTATTATCTTTCAATCCAGTTCCCCTTCCACCTGGTCCAAATAAGAAAATGGGGGTGATTTGCCCCAATACTCACTGGCATAGTCTTAACAGCCCCTACAATTAAATATACCACCTTATTTATTCCAAATTTCCCATAAACAAACGAAACCTAGAAATGACGCTTAATTACCCAAAAAACTTACGCATTCAAAGAATGATCCATGGAGAAAGCTTTTCCACTTGCATTGGGCAATTAGTCAAGTTAGACATACGGCGCGTGAAAATAATAAATGATGCCCATTACACTAAAGAACCAGAACAGCATCCACCAAAAATTTTTAAATAAAATTAATTATTTTCAAGAATATCAAACTTCAAATTATATTATATTGTTTCTCTTAATTAGAATAACTACAAGGAAAAAAAGTTAATATGGTAACTCATAAGCACCCAAGTCAAGTAATTTCATTCTAAATTTGGTTTTCTTGCAAAGTGATAGTCTCCTTCAATG
>JAOTRH010000025.1:6100984-6111923 GCA_034768845.1 Heliamphora exappendiculata
ATAAGTTTATAGTTTATTATTAATTATTAATTTATTATATAAGTTTATACTTTATTAGTTTATTAATTTATTATTTTATTATAAGTTTATATTTTATTAGTTTATAACTTATATTATTATAAGTTTACTAGTTTATTATTAGTTTATTAACAAATACAATAAACTTGAGCACTTTAAATAATTAAATGCAATATAAATTTTATTATTTAAAATTCAAATTTTACTAATTACATTAACATTATATTTTACACTTTACAAGTGTATTCTACTAATTTATAATTTATTAGTTTATTAATTAATTAAATTTATAATTTATTAGTTTGTAAGTTTATTAGTTTATCATAAGTTTTATAGCTTACTTATTATATATTAATATTAGTTTATAATTTACTTATTTTATATTA
This sequence comes from Heliamphora exappendiculata, assembly GCA_034768845.1. NCBI lineage: Eukaryota > Viridiplantae > Streptophyta > Magnoliopsida > Ericales > Sarraceniaceae > Heliamphora > Heliamphora exappendiculata. Next base: position 6,101,389 of record JAOTRH010000025.1, read on the forward strand.
ATATTATTATATATTAATATTTGAACCAAATGAGCCGGCCAAACGGGTCGATCCGGCTCACGGGCTCGAGAGGAGTGGCCCAAGCCCACAAGTATACTCTTCGGACTTGGGTAGGCTCAAGCTTTTTTCGGACCAAGCCGAGCTCGTACAATAACAAGCTTCGGGCGGGTTTATGACCACCCATGGGCTTATGACCACTCATAGGCCGCAAGCCAAATTTACACCCCTGCCAATCAGGGCCTAAATTCAATAGGTAGAAATGGTTGTATCTTTTTAGATAATTATGTGTCTCCTACTAATCAAACTTAAAAAAAAAAATAGAAAACAGATCAAAAACTTGACAAATTATTAGTCATATGACAGAGCTCAGCAAAACCCAACAGATGGTTCATCAAATTTGTCTATATAGTTGCAAAATCTAAAGGCTCCTTGAAACTTTCCGATCTATATATTGTAGTTACCCACTTGTATATTTATGGTTCTAGTCATAAAGCAACAAGATGCAGAACCATAAAAATGCCAAACTTTCACATTCAACAATAGTTGGTATGCAGTACATAATCTGCAGAACTGTGAACAATTTCTGGGGGGGAGAAAAAGAACAAAGCAAAAAAAATGGGGAACTTTAAAATTTCTTCACCTGCATTTTATTCACCACAAAAAGAGCCCTCCACAAACCCCAGCCTTCGCTCATCCGTTGAACCTACAAACAACATATCCCAATCCACAGAACTGCAGGCGAAAATGGGGCCGGGAGGCAAAAGTCATCAAGCGTTTGTCTTACAAACTCGGCAACAAAATCAAAAGGCAACAAAAAGGACAAGAAGTAACATCATTCAGACTCATCATGTGGTTTTGACGAAGCCGGCAAGGGATGTGTTAGAGAGTCAGCCTGTTCTGATGAGTTTTTAAGCGCTTCAGTATTGAGGTTCTGATTGTTGGTTTTAGCAGCCTCAGGCTTCCCGATCCAGTCAGGAACCTTAGACGGTTTGGGGGGAGATGTTTCCGAAGGAAGGATTGCTGGCAAATTTCTCTGATAGGGGAAGAGAGGTGGATGAAAAACGGTAGGATAGCTCAAGCCGTAGTTATAAGAATATCCTGTCAAAGGGTGATCGAATTTGCAAGTCGGGCCATACTTGCAGAGTCCATACAAGCTGTAGTATGAACAGACAGCTTGCCCCTGCATTGGAAAAGATATGGAGTCAGATATTTATAGGATGATCAAATAAATTGAGGGTGTTTGGGAGAGCTTCTCCCAAATAGTTTATTTTCATCTTTTCCAAAACTTCTTCAGATTTGTGTTCAACCTTTTTACTATTTCGATTCATTTCGTCATGACGAATCTAAATAAAGGGTGTTTGGAAGAGGTTTTGACAAAACACATTACAAGTCAATAGAAGCCTTCATAATGATTCACAAATTCTTAATGCACACACCCCCAAAACATAGATGGTTACTGTATACGAAATAGAAATACAACTTACCGGTCTCAATGGAAGACCAAGGGGGCCTAAAGAATTTGTTGCCAATTGTGCAATTCTTTCTCTAGGATGATGGTACTTGCAATCAGATCCATATTTGCAGCTGCCATTGCTCATGAAATGCCGGCATTCTGGCTGGTCGGGTCTCTCGGGTAGATGAGGAATGGATGCAGATAACATGTGCAACAGGTCACTGGAACCTGACTCGTCATGATTCTTGGAGTTATAACCAAGATTAAATCCAAGAACACTGGTAGAAGATAGAGGGTTCAAGCATCCCTGATTGACGTATTAAAACACCAGAAATCAGTTCAGAAATATATTCTCGTCCCAACTAAATGCATAACAACTTACCCCCTAGCGCATTCCAAAAAAAATAACATAAAATAAAAACTTAGATGAAGCCAAAACATTTAACCGAAAGAATGATCGGGGAAAAAAATATGACAAGAAAAAACATATTATAGATCTTAAAAACGAAATAATTACCCAATAACTATCCACTATGCACAATAAAAACCAATAGTCTACCATGTAACCTGTAGACTCTCAGTCCATGAACATAAAAATCATGTATGGTTATGCATCTTGTAGTGTTTTCACCAGTTCACGAATAACAAGACAAAGTACAAAACAAAGCACAAATTGCATAACTAGGCTCATCAATGAGACTTGTTCAGCTGTTTTAGGCTGCAATTATAAATCAAACTCAAGACTTTAAATTTGCAACACACTACATTACGCATATACATCATAAGGTCATGAAATCAAAATAGGAACCAAATAAACCAATTATATGTCTTCAAATGTTTTAAGATTCAATTGAAGTACAGAGAGGGATCACCTTTAGATTCTATTATACATCTGAAGGCTCAATCATGAGCTCAACCAAAACCAATTCAAATAATCAGTTACATGTTCACATGAAAAGCATGCAGGTGTGCTTCTCCAGGTGGGCACTTACATTGAAGATAGAATAAGGACAGATGCCCCCTTAAACCAGTAAATGACAAAACTTCACACCCAGAGTAGGATATGATAATGTCAGTCAAAAGCTTTCAACAGAAATGCTTAAAAACTTACTGGACTAACAGATAGTGACAGACCCAAGTAATTCTATAGTCTTCAACTAGCCCCTACAAACAGGTCAAGCCATACCTTTCTAGTATTGGCAAGATAAAATATACTACCCTCAGAACAAAAAATAGCAAACAAGTTGTGGCAGAAATCTGGCAAACAGAACAATATTCCATTGTCCCACACTGATAAATATTGCATATATTGTCACAAACAGATGCAATAATGCCTAGGCTGGCTCATTTTCGGGTCCAAGAACCTAATAATTTTGAAATAGATGTACAAACCAGGTGACTGTCTATGCAGAATGTTTTCACTATTGTTCAGCCCATACCTTCTATTCAGAAACAAAGAAGACTATTAGATACTCACATACTCAGAAATAGGAATCATCTATGACGTTCCCACCTTCACCTATTTAAGTTGATACAACAGTCCACAATGCTTCTAATGAATGAATGAATATATATACACACATATATATATATATATATATATATATATATATATATTGGAGAACAGTATGGCTTGGGATATATCCACGTTCTACTCCATACCTATTTGATGTTCAAAACAAACCATTGGAAGAGAAACAAAATAGAAGACAGCCCATGCAACAAAAAGCTAACCAAGTCTGGATACTTTTCCAGTTAATAAAAATGGCTGCAGGTAAGGAGTAAAGGTATTCATCTTGTTGGTGATAATCATCGCAACAGAAGAATAGTTGATGTTTGTTCTAGGCTTCTAGTGCACTGTCCTATTTAAAGCACAGAAGCAATAATAATCAAGTTCATCAGCCATAATAACAGAACAGGGGAAAGTGAACAGTAGGTGCCCTAAATTGAATGTATACCAAATAACCAAGAAGTTTGCGAGTACTTTTGATCACTAAGGAATTATGAAACAGAAGCAAGTCGGCTGCAATCTAGTTACCACTTACCAGTAACTCTCTAGAAAATTTAATGCAAAAGTCAACAGTCAAGATGATGGAGTGCATAGTTTCTTTGTCCGTTGGGAGAGGTGCTACTAGTGTTATATTCCTTAGACCAGTAATTTTGTCATGGTAGCTTTCATGAATAATACATGCAGTTAAAACTCAAGAGGACAAAGTTAAGATTTTTGCTTGTACAGTGTGAGAGGGAATAATAGTTTTACATTCTAGGTATAATAACGCTGTTATCATGGCTTCATGATGAACAGAAAGCCGTACACAAAAAGAGGGGACGGAAGGAGGCGCAAGTAAAAAGTAGACAAATACTTTTCTTGACATAAATAAAGCATAGTTTTGAAAAAAGAAATGAAAATAAATCCAACTTTGGAACCAGTATGTCCTGAGTGATGAATTAAAAATGCTTAAACTACAAGTAAACTTTCTTAGTAATAATAACGCACAATACATATCAACAGTCAAACCAGCGTTCTTTCCTGTGTACGGCTTGAGAGGGAGACAATCTTCACTGACCAGGTAAGTGTTCCAGCCATTTGCTGGTTCAATGCCTTGAGAGGGAGACACAATAACAGGCATATAGGAATGGGGGCCTTGTAGACAGGAACCAGATAAATATGGTGCCCTTGGCAATCCTCCCACAAAATGCAGGCTAGATGGAAGGACAAATTGTGAGCCTGAAGATCCATAAGCAGCATTCGGGGGAACGGCTAAGACAGTTCCAACAGATTCAGGTTGAGGATGATCAAACTTGCAAGCAGCTCCAAATTTACACAACCCAGTTTTCATGTAAAAAGGGCATGGCTTTTCTCCCTGAGAAAATTATGTGAAAATTTCTAAAATTCTGACTAATAGCAGTAGTGTCTATGTGCATAGGTAACAAGTAGTGAATATGGCAATGGATGAAACTGCAAGGACATTGATGGAGAAGTAGGAAGAGCAAGGTGCAATACTGAAATAAGCACCTGACGCATAGGTAGACCTAAAATATTCAATAGGACAGGTCCGACACCATGTCTATCCCGCGGGTGATGATATTTGCATGTTGATCCATATTTGCAGGTTCCTGTTCTAAGATAGTACTGCAATGCACATTCAAAAGTAGATGAATCATTAATCTACAAAGTTAGCATAGAGCATTACTACTCAAGAAAGTGGGGGAATAGAAGACTGGTTGTACCAGTAGAGACAAATTACAACTTAAAAATTATTCTCCTTATTTCAGAGAGTTAAAAATACCTTGGGAAAAATTTAGCATTTAATCCATTTCACCATAGTCCAACACAAATTTTCAATTTCATTTGTGCTTGGCTACAAGGCCAAATTCATAATTTTCTCAATAAAAATATGCTCACCCAGTTATATGCCTACATCAATAAATCGTCATAAGCTTGTGAAGTAAAGAAAAAAAAATGGCTTTGTTTCAATGCAAACAACAAGGGATATTGCCATAAATGCAGCATAGGCCAGACTTTAGTAAAAGGAGAAGCAAACCATCCTTCAAGCTCAATTAAAGTGACCATGGGGTTGCGTGCACAAAAGTATGAAAATAGTGGCTCATTAAATTTTACAGAGTCCAACTACCACAAGTTCAAAGAATAAATGTAAATCTCATTAGAATGCAAATGCTCCTGCAACAAGATTTGTGTACTTAAAGCTAAAACAAATTAATTATTTCTCATGCAACTTATGGAAAGAAAGAAACACCCTAATTCATAAAATTGGGATGAGATAGCAACAACACTAAGAACAACATCACTTAGCAAAACATAAAATAAAACAAGCTAAAAGCGACAGTTATCAGTAAACAGCTGGTTGAAACCGGTCTATTTGCACCTTCAATTGGATTTCCTTTTAAACCAATTATTAGTGATGTAGTCACAGTTCAAATCCTCGTGTAATGTAGATTCTTAAAGTACAATCATATTTCTTCAAAATCATGTTGCACTTCTTGTAATTCTTCAATTAGCATAACATGAGTAATTCTAGACATATTACATACATACAAAAACACATGCAAAGAGCTCTTTACAAAACAAAATTCCATTCCCCAGTACTCCATTATCAAATACCCATCTAAAAGGTAATACAAACACCAAATGCGGTAAAACGAGAACCATTCTCTATTGAGGAAGAAAATTACCCCACAGTCAGGTTGTCCAACTCTTTCTGGCAGTGCACCTTTGTACTGACCACCCTGCACATAAATACAAGATATAAATGTAAATACACAGTTAAAACTGTAAACTGCAAAACAAACATGAGTGCTCACTGCTCAGAACAAGGAAAACAGAATGAGAAGTTCACAAGCTCCAAGTCAGGGTGTGTACAGAACAGACCAATAACTTTACCATAAACATAATTGTACAGAAATCAAGTTTACCTGTCCAGCAGTTGCAGGGTGATTAAATTTACACTTGCTTCCATAGCCACACAGCCCAGTCCTTAAATAGTATATGCAATCTGGTTCCCCAGGACGATATGGATATGGGCATGAATTATCCACCACACCACTGTCCAGATTATCGTTAGTCTGAATTCTCAACCTCCTTATGGCCTCTACAACGCATCCAGGGGGCAAAATCAACACCAGCAACGAGCTCAAATCGTCCAATAAGCATACATTTCGTCAACACTAATGTTGAATACCCAGAAAAGCTACCCATAAAATTATCCACAATTCGAAATAAATAGCCCAAATTCACTTGGAGTATGGCCCATATCCCAAGCACAAAGTTTAATCTGTTCCTTTTATGTTGAACTTTTATGGGTACTTACCATTTCTATATTTGTGCACACGAAAATTCAGACCTCATACATAAACAAGCATCCATATTAAGAAGTCCAGAGAAAGAATGATCCATTAATAGCTATAAAAAAGAAATCACAAATCTTTGGATATAAACGTATGGAAACAAACGCGCAAAACAAGAAGAACGACAAAAAGTAAAAATAAAAGGAAAGCGAATTGAGGAACTCAAACATTGCCATTTATAACACTAGACGAATTGCCACATGATAAAAACGACAAAACAACAACTACAAAACCATGATCATACTTTAAAGATCATTGCTTCAAACTTAAGCTTGTATCTGTTATTGTAAAAGTGAATCGGAATTGTACCTTCAAGGTTATTGACATTGACAGATGAATTGAAGACTCCACCATTGCTCTGAACCTGCCGATTATCCGGCATCGATCCCCGATAACCTCCAACCCAATCACAAACCACTATATATATGTATAATATGTATATTCGGAAGTGTGTGTGTGACAGTATGTGTGTGTGTGTGTGTGTGTGTGTGTGTTTGGTGGAAAAAAAATCCCTTGGATTCAGTTAGAAAAGCAGTTTTTCTCTATATAAAAAAAAAAGTGAAGCGAAATCCAAGCAAACCAAACCAAACCAAACCAAACCAAACCAAACCAGAGAGTGTTCCTGAAGATCGATCAAACGAAGCTTATCAAAATGAAGACTGTGATTTTTTTACCGAACTGAAAGAGATTATGTGATTGATCAATGAGAGAGAGATTTTGAGTGAACAGAGAGAAGAAGAAGAAGAAGAAGAAGAAAAGAATCAACCAAAAAAAAAAAACGTACCTATCAAATGTGAAAGAAAAAAAAAAAAACCTACAAATATACTCCGATACTGTTAATTCTTCTCTTTCTCTCTCTCTTTTTCACAATTTTAGTTTCAAATTTCGAAAGTGGGGATAATTTCGGATCTCCCCAGTCTGAAAACTTCCCCACAACATTATATTACAATATATAAATTAATAAAAGTCGCTTTCATTCGTGTACGAATGATAAAAAAGCTTGTCAGTACCGAAAAGACAAAACTGCCCAGGTTATCTAACTGGTGGAGAAAGGTTTCAAGGGGTAAATCTGTCTTTTCAGTACCATAGTTAATACAAGTCCCTGGTGCAGTGGTGCGTAGTAATTGGCAAGTGTAGAGTGTCTATACATATACGTACGTTTTCGGGTGCTTGTCTTCTTATTTTAAACGAATATATTTACAAAATTAAATAAAATTTTGTTTTTTTTTTGTGCTACAGGGCCTTTTTTTTCTTCTTAGCTTTTAAGTCCGTTTTTTATTACCAAAAAAATAGTTTTTAAGCTCTACGATTTAGTTTTTTTAAAAAATTAATTAATTTTTTTATCTCTTAATTTAAAAAAAAGTCAATATATATTTCAAGTATCTTAAATTTTTTTCAAATAAAATTATTATAATATTTTTATATAAAAAAATTAATCATACTCACAAAAATAAAAAATACCATGCTAATATTCTAAACACTACAATTTAAAAGTTAAAAGTATGAACATTTTAGATATTTTAATAAAAAGTAAAAAAGTTATTATAAAAAATTATGTCAAATAATTTAATTTTTTTTATATATATTTTTAAAAAAAATTAAATTTCTTAAAAATCAAAATTTTTAAGCATCCTAAACAGACATTATAAGTAACAAATTTGACAAATTTTATGCTTGTTATGTTTTTTGAGTAAATGTTATGACAATCATATTTAGTAATTATATTTAAACAAAAAATAATATAATATTTTATGTGTAATACATATATCATTTCGTGATCTTATTATTTATTTTTAAGTACCACATATTAAATATTACATCTCATGTTATACTTGAAATATACCCACTAAAATATATTCACTATAGCATTATTAATGTTTTTAAAAGGTTCGACTCTTAAATATATTTTTTTTAAATTAAATAAATTTTATCTTGTGTATTAAAAAATTAAATATACTTGGAAATTAAAATTTTTAAATGTTCATTTGGTAACCTGACTTTAATCTGACTTTTTAGCTAAAAAATCAAAAATTTGTTTAATTAAAAAACTAGTAACTTTTAAGCCACCAAATAAGCTGGATGTGAAATTCTAATACTGCCCTTTAGCCTAAATAAAATTTTGCCAAACAGAAAAATCAAAAAGTCAAAAATTCAAAAAGTCAAAGGTAAAATTAAAAATTGTTATCAGAAAAATTAAAAAAACCAAAAAATCAATAGAGTAAAAGTTAGGAGTTAAAAAACAAAATTTTTTAACTTTTGTACTTTAAGTTAAAAGGGCAAAAAGTCCAAACAAACGAACACTAAAGCCCTAATTGGTAACTAGCTTAAAAGCTAACCTTTTGGCGTTTTTAGCCAAAAAAAACTAAATTGAGTTTAAAATAAATTATTTGGTAACTTAGTTTTAAGTTAATTTTTTTTAAGTTGGTTGTTTGGACAAAAAACTAGCTTTTTTACTTTTTGTTCAAAATTGATAATTTTACCATTTGATGTATTTGATATTAATATTTATATGTAATTAATAGTGGTAATAAATAAGTTATGAATAAGGAGTATTATTGTATTTTAAAAGTGGTGAGAATTTAATTTTAAAAATTTGTGTTTTAATTTAATTTTTTAATTTTTCTATTTTTTTATCAAACGGGCAAAATTAATTTTTTTTATAATTTTGTGTCAAAAAGCTAAAAAATTCAAGGGTCTAAAATACACCACCGTGTTGTCCCTTATAACACGTAGTCCAGTTTTCTCGGTATTCATGTCGATGCGGATACGAAAATGTTGTGAAAAATCGTCGTCGTGAAAGCGCGGGAGGTGGGTGGGGAGCGGTGGCGGGGGTTGATGCGAGATCTAGACCGTTGATGGGAGGGAAATTTAGGTGGGGTCCGTGGCGATTTTGTGAGGGGTTTCGTTGAGATCGGGAGAGAATGAGATTTTAGCGGCGAATTACTCGGCCGCGAAAAGTCTCGGGGTCAGTCGTTTTCGACCGAGAACCACCTCCATCGCCACAACAACACGACAGACGTGAGGAGACGATTCGGCAACGTTGCCCCGCAATTCGTCATAACCGACGTTTCTCATGTTCTGTTGACAAGATTGCCCTCTTCAATTCTAGAGGGAGAATGTCATTATAAAAATTTTAAAATATATAATAAAAAACTAAATAAGAGGAAAAGGTTTGTGACTTTTTGACTGAAGGTTTATAACATCTTAACCTAAAAAACACCAACCAAATAAACTGATAATTACATAAACTTAGTGATAATTAAGGTGGTACTTATACTTAAGCCTTTTTTAATTTGAACCACAAGCATAAAATTTGCTTGAAGTCAAGGTTGTATTGTCATTAACAACTAAATGAGAAGTTCGCCTTTCATGAAAAAAACAAGAAAAAAATTAATCTAAAATTCCATTTAGTGAATTTGTTTAGAAAAGAGCGAGTGAAGGAGAAAGAAGGGTTGATGATGTCGACGACGCTGACATTGGGAACATTGATGAATTTTGTGAACGAAGGAGAGGCGCAGCAGAGGACGGTTGCACCGATCACCGGTGTGAGCCGAGGTCTGGGCAAAGCCCTATCCCTAGAAATGGCAAAGCAAGGCCACATTGTTATTGGTTGTTCTCGGTCTCAGGATTACCTCAATTCCCTCCGAGTTGAGATCTCTTCTTCTTCTTCTTCTTCTTCTCTGTCTTCTGCGCAACCTGATTCCAATCCTTCCTCCTCCGACAAACAATGTGGTCAAATTTCCCTCTCTACATCTATCATTTGCAAACATATGTATATGCATGTTTTTTCGTCCGAATTTAGGTGGCGTCCTTGGATAACTAAGACAATTTTTGACACATTTTAAAAATAAATAATACATTAAATTGATTTATTTCATACATGAATAAGTCATTGTTATTAAATAACTCAATTCTATATTAACAAAATAAGACAACATATATTATTAAACAGATAAATAAGAGTTCTCTTTGTGTAATTTATGAAATATCTTATTTGTTCAAAAAATATCTCATTTACAAAAAATAAGACATTCTTATCAAAATATTATTTCATTTTCTGATCGCTTTTTGAGAGAATTTCACAACATGAAATACGAACACTTCTAGTCCAATTTTTTTTTATAGTTTTCAATCCGCAGCGCCTCCCACATTGTACACCAACACAAGAATCCAATATAAATTTCCTTTGATCTCGAATTTAATCCCTCCTTTCTTG
>JAOTRH010000025.1:6127218-6142174 GCA_034768845.1 Heliamphora exappendiculata
GGGTGATTTTGGTTTCGAGAGTAATTTTGGGCAATGATTTTGGGATGGTTGGTGGTTTCGTTAATTATTTAACGAAATTTTAATTTTTGAACTAATTTGATGTTAAAATTAAAATTTTGAAAAAAGTTAATAATATTTTTAAAATCACATAGAAGATAGTTGATGTATAGATAAATTTCATGGGAGGTCAGTGTAATTTACTCATATATATATATATCACACCAGTTTGGGCTAAGTGTGGTGAATTTTGTTTATTTTTGTATTTTTTTTAAAAAAATTTCATTTTTTGACTAAGACTATGAATGGGTGAATTTAGCTTATTAGCTTATTGACTCATTTCTTATTTTTTATCGTAGATTTTTCATCTTTATTGAATTCTTTTAATTATTTAGTTGAACTATTATACTTTTTAGAGCTCTCTCGTTGAGACGAGCCGAAAAAGTAAAATTTTTTGATCAAAATATTAAAAAAAGTTTAAAAAGGCAAAAAATAAGCAAAATAAGCCAATAAGCCAAATTATATGCTACTTAAGCTAAAATAAACAAAAATAAGCTAATAAGCAACATTTGCCCAAACATGGCCTAAATTTTCTAATTTTTCTAAATCGTTTCGATGAAATGAATTTAAAAGGTAAAATTTTTTGATCAAAAGATTAAAAAAATCCACTAAAAACGAAAATATACAACATAAAATTTGACTTATTATTTTTTTTATTTTTATTTTGGCTTATTTTTGTTTTTTTAAAACTTTTTTATATTTTAATTAAAAAAATTTACTTTTCTAGCTCATCTCGATGAGATGAGTTAAAAAATATAATAGTTTAACTAAATTATGAAAAAAATTTACTAAAAACAAAAATAAACAAAATCAAAGTGTAAATTTTGATTACTTTTACAATGTTTTAATTAAAGTGTCATAACTTTATTCGGTGCACGTCCTAAGCCTGCTCAATCCGCTAAGATAAAACCCGCTCTAAGCCCAAGTTTCGAGCGGATCGAATAAGCTTAAATAATATTTATATAAATTTTGAGTTTAGGTAATAAAACATGGCCCCGCCTAAATAGCTCCCAAAATCCTCCATAATGTAAATCTATCCAAAAGATATCATGCCTAGTACCTATACATAGATTTTTAACTTTATTATGCCCAGCTCACTTTATCAGTAACAGTTCATCAATAACTTTGATCAAGTTTGATTTATTTTTATTTTTATATTTTTATGTACATGAAATAGTAGTTCTAGTATTTTTTTTTTATGTTTTCTAATTGATCTCATTTATTACCTTGCTCTCATTTAGTACCATACCTTTTTAAAGAAAAAATATATATACAAATGAATAAATAAAAAATAATGTATATATAGAGAATATTTTCAGAGAGAGAAGCATATACATATAAATAAATAAAATTTAATATATGTATATAGCTATATAATGAATTCCTTTCTCCTTATTCAATTTCTCTCACTGTGTATATCTTTATTATCTCCTGCAATGAATTTTTTTACAATACCACATATGAGGAGAACATTAATTCTCAAACATTTGATAAATTTTTAATAAGTGCAAACAAAGCGCCATTCCTCTTGCTCTTTTCTTCATCGTGTTCAATTGTGAGTCTGGCTTTAACCTGCCCGCTAACCCACCTAAGCTAAGCCCACTCAGTAGGATTTTGGCTTAATTTTATTAACTCAAATCCAACCTACCTAGCTTGCCATGAACATAAAAAGCTCGTTGTATATTAATTATGCTCGTTGGCCCAGTCCAGCTCGGTCCGGGCCATTGAAAACCCTTTAATATTAATTGTGTCATCCTTAGTGAAGTAACTAATTATGCAGAATAAGATGCATAGAACTTATTTTCTTCAATTGTCCATCGAATTATAGAGGTGTCGTAAGAGTTCAATTGAGCCCACCACCATTTTTTTTTTGTTCAGTAAAATCTAGGAAATATAATTGCATTGTAAATTTGACATAAAAACAAACTAAAAGATATATGAAATATCAAACAACTCGTCAAAAAGAGAAAAAAAAACTCCCATGCAATAAGAAGAATTCCAACACTTGGGAAAAAATAAACCTCCACGCAAATAATATATGCAAAACAAATGCTAATAAATGACTGTAGTTATGCGATCGAATTATATTTATATTATATATATAGATAGCTTATTCTTAAAATTATACTTGTTCTTCTTCTTCTTCTTTTTGTTCTTTTTTCTTTATCCTGAAAACAGAAAAACGAATAATTCAAAAGAGAAAATGACACCCAAGTTTAGAAACTTAGTAGATTGAGATATTCGAATTCCCATTTTTAGTGTTATTTGCAAGAAAGTTTGGTATCCAAATCACGATTTCCACTATTTTATTCTTTAGCTCTTTGTTTGGATTGTTGAAAATTGAGTGGATAATATATTATTTGCCAGAGGAATACGAAGAAAATTTAGTTTTTTAGACAGACTGCTCGAGTGGTGGGACACCTGCAGCAATATACCGAAGACTGTTTTAGACCGCTCAACGACGGCTCAACGGACCACTCGAGCGGTTTGTGCGAGACAAGCTTGTTATAGGTTGTTAGGGTGTGGGCAGGCGTGAGCTAATTAATTATTCTTTTATTCTTTTATCATATTCTTTTGGAAGAACTTTGTTTCCTTGTAATCTTTCAAACAATTTGGTGAAAGTGTGATCCCGTGTATGGATATAGGTGCAATTTGCCGAACAATGTAAATCTATGTGTATTGCGTGTGATTGTTTTTCTTTCTTTTTTTTTGTTTTATTTCGTAGTTTGTGAGTTTTTTATTATTTTTGAGTGAGATTAGTACTCGCGTTCTAATTCCTAACATTATTTTGATTAAATATTTAATAGTTTTACAAAAATGAGATTTAACAAATACAGGAGAAAAGGACATAAAAACTTATTGATGGAACCATGACAAATCTCACTGTTCTTTAAGCTTAAAGCACATATATATAAAATAAAAACACACACACACACACACACACACACACACACACACAAATAACTGCGAAAAATATCTTCAACTATTACACTTAAACTTCTAATTTAATCAATTGGGTACCTAAATAATTTGATTAAGATCAATTAACACCATGACATTAAGCGAAATTTTTTTTACTACATAATTAAATTGGAGCATCACGTAGACAATGAAATGTCGTAGTGTTTGGCATTATTTTTTATTGTAGCTTATTACTTTTTTTATTAGTTTTAACAATAAAATATTATTATTTTTAAATATTCATAACTTTTATTAAAAATTATAACTAATTTTTTATAAATAATTAATTTCAGATATAAGCTAGCATCATTTTTAAAATTCATAGCCAGCCGCAAAACCATGATTATGCCATTAAAGAAGCCAGTACTCATGAAAACACACAAAAAAAAACATTTTTACATAAAATAGCACAAATTTATATATAAAAATGTGTTCTTAAAAAATTGAGGGAGACCCTACCCCCATCAGCCTCCCCGTGTCCGCCAGTGTTCATACCTTTTATTATAAATCATAATAATTATTTTTTAATTTATAAATAATTATTTTCAACAATACCAAACACCAACGGTGCACAAGCTGAATAATCTAAAAACCAAATCAATCCGATCTTTATAGATTGAGTTGATTCAATTTTTACAAGTAATTAGTTTAGTTCTGGATTTCAAAAAAAATAAATTGATAATATTGATTTAGTTCTTGGGTTATTTTGGAATTAATCCAAATTAACCCAAAAATTGAATATATATATATATATATATATATATAAAATAAAAAATATTAACCATTAGATTACATATATAATTATTGTGAGATTCATATAAAAAAAAAACTAACTTTACAAATTAGAAAAAAATAGTCATTATATTAAATTATTATTATTAATTATTATTTATTTGTTATATGTCATTTATTTTTATGAATTTTTTGATTAGATATTTATTTTTTCTTTTACTAAATAAATTGTAAAATAATTATTTAAATTTTTATTTCATGTTTTTATTATAATATGTGAGTCTTACCTTTTATTTATTATTCATTTTAAAATTTTACAACTTATACATAGTGATTTTTTTATGTACGTAAAATAATTTTTAAAATTCATAGAATCGTAATTTCAAACCGAACCAACTCGATTTTTATTGATTTGATTTGATTTGATTCTACAAAATGATTAAATTAATTCTTGATTCACAAAATTAAAATTAATAAAAATTAATTTAATTTAAATTTTATACAAAATCAAACTAAATCGATTTATGTGCACCCAACCAAACCCGACCTTAATACTCTAGAAATGCAGAATAATTGCTCCACTTTTAATTGTTCGGACAGAAAACCAATGAAAAAGACAGCTTTGGGCTATATACATTTTGTGGGGAACTACCAAAAAAGAGACGGTGGCAATAATGTGAAGGTACTAATGATTTCCCTTCCATGAGATTTCCACATCCTTCTCTTGAACGGTCAGAAATAAATTGAATTTGGGTGTTCCTGTGATTATTTATTTATTTATTTGATAGAGCGATTTTAAATAAATTTTCATAGTTTAAATTAATTATTTTGTAATATTTACACAATATATTATTTATTTAATATTATTTTCATTTCAAAGCCCTAATTTTTTTACTTATTGATTAGTGTTGTTTGATGTTGTTAAAATTAATTACTTATAAATTATAGCTAAATAAATGATAATTATAACTTGTAACAAAATTTATGAGTATTTTAAAAAATTAATAATTTATAACTAAAACTAGTTATTTATAAATAATAACGCTAAATACTACCATTATTAAGATTTTGTTTGGAAACTTGACTTTAAGTTAAGTTTTTTATTTAAAGTCATTTTAAGTCAAATAAAAAAAAATCGTTTGGTAAATCGTGTGAGCGAATTTAAGCCCAAATGCAATAAGTTTAAAAAAAAACTTGACTTAAAGTGACTTTAAGTCAAAAAATAAAAAACTTGACTTAATATTGTTATAATTTTAAAAAATTATTTTTAGATAATTTTATATTCAATATGGATCTTATTTGATAGATTTTGATGAGTAAATTTTAAAAATATATTTTTTATAAAAAAAATAGATATGTATAATAAAAGTTATGATATTTTAAAAATATATAAAAAAAATTATATAAAAAGTAAAAAAAAACTAAAAAGCTAAAAACCTTTGAATTGCCAAACAAGACTTTTAAGTTTTTGTAAATTTTGAGTAAAAAGGCAAAAAAAATATCTCTTAAAACAAATTAACAAATGAGAGCTAAATAATCATTTGGTTTGGATTTAAGTTTTGATTTTACCTTTACCTAATTTTGACAAATAAGGCGAATTTATGCTCCTACACTTTACCCATAACGGCATAACCAGAAGACATAAGTCAAGATCAAGCTTGGTACCAAAAATTCCAAGAGTTACATGATTATGAGAGCCTTCAAAATTAGGTTATGTTTGGAAGGTCTTAAAAACTTAATTTAAAAAAAATAGTTAAAAAAATAGGAAGAATAGAAAATTTAATTGTTTTGGATAAATGGTTTAAGGTAGATTTTCTCTTTTTTCTTTTAGTTAAAATGTCTAAAGTATTTTTATTTTTTTACTTTTAAACTAAAGTATTTGAAATACTGACTCAACTTTTTTTTTATTTTTGAGAGTAAAGTGAATTTTTTAATTAAGAGCATTATAATCATTTTACTTAAAAAATTAAAGTGTTCATAATGTGTATAGGTTTTTTTCTTTAAAAAATTTAAAAAAAAAATTAGTGAACTTTTTAAAAATATCAAACTCCACAACTTAAAATTAAACTTTAAAAAAAAAAACCTACTTTTTAGAGATGGCAAGCAAGGGCTTTGGAGTGAATCTCATGATTGTGAGGCTTTCAAAAGCATTAGATATTTCTTGGCGTCCTTCCACTTTAGCCAATTTGATTTGATTTCCTACTAAATTTGAGACCAAACGAATCTTGTTGAATTCAAATTTCTTAGACCTATAACCAAATGAATAAGTTAGTAGAGCCAAATCAGTCCAATTAAAATCGGGTTAATTCGGTTAGAAACTATAGATTCACCTACTTTAAAAATTATAAATGAAAAAAATTATTCTGTACAAGTTTCAAAAGTTTAAAACAAATGACAAATAAAAGATAAAACTTATACATTGAAACAAAAGTTTGGAACAATTACCCAAGTCAATTTGGTGAAACATATGTCAAATATATAACAAAAATTTTACAAAACAAATAACAAATAATTATTATTATTATCTAATCTAATAGCATATGTTTTTTTTTTGAATTTGTAAACCTAAGAAAGTTTTTTATTCATTATATATGATTTTCACAATAGTTATTCTAACATCTTATATTTTTATTCTAATTTCTTTTAAATATATCCACATATATAAATCAAGTCTATAGTGTTTAATTCTCAAGTTTATTTGGATTAATCATAAACTAATATTATCAATTTGTCTTCTTTATAACCTAAAATCAAATTAATAACTTATAAAAATCGAACCAAATCAAACCATAAATGTTGGATTCATTTGGTTTGCCAATTTTTTTGAATCTACTATGCAATTCCTAATGGCGTGGAAGGGTTTGCAATCAATTGGGACAAAAGAAATTTTCTGAAATAAAATGCTTTACACATGAAACCTCTCTACATTAAATATTCAAAATGATGCAACAATAACATTTTTAAAATTATGATTCACAATAAAAAAAAGTGTGTTTTTAAAAAAGATGACAACGAATACAAAATGCCACATCATTATATATAGGAATTTTATACGATAATTTGTACATGTATGTTTTTATTTTTTTTGAAAATATATTATTACATGCACAGACATCAAACACAAATTCAAACACAGTTATTTTACATATTGTGGATACACAAATTTGAACACACTTATTTCACTTAAGGTGAATCTTACACAATTGTAAGACTTACTTCGTATAAAAAGAATGTGTCCGAATTTATGTGCCTACTATTTTTTTTTATTTTTTTTTTTATTTTTATTTTTGGAGTCATTCAAAAGTAAAGAGCTGCCAAATTTATGTTTCCTTTTGACTCTTCAGACCTTTGAAGGATCTTTCACTACTGCATCACATGCCTTGTTTCTTACTCAAGTCTAAGTGGAACACAGGATAGGCATTATAATCTTTGCATCTTTCCCTTTTTCCTTTTCTCTTCTTTTTATAACTTTTTATATAATTATTATTTTGTTTTAAGAATAATAAAAGGTTACATTAGTTCAAAACAGTCATATACTTATAAAATAAATTTGGAATAAAAAAGATTTGGGACGTGTCCTATTATCAATTGATATTTTAGGATTAGTCTTGTCTTACTTTTTTTTAATAGAATTAGTCTCATAACATTAATGTTTATCAAAAATATTTTTAATTTAAATATTTAGAAGATTTCATTGACCAAATCTCTTCTTAAATAAAAATAAAAAACTCTTTCAAAATTTTTTTTTAAAATTTTTAAAAAAATCTCACGCCGCAACTACTATAACCATAGTTCCATCACCGACTTCATGCTCCATTGCCATTGTCACAACTGACGTCGGCCTACTTCTCCGGTAATTCCCTCCACTTTTTTTGGTATCAATTTTCGGTGCCGAACTTCTCTTTCTATTAAACTGATAAATTTATCAGTTTAAAATTCAAGAGAAATTTTTTATTCTATTAAATTGATAAATTTTTTAGTTCAAAATTTTGGAAAAAAATCTCATTCCATTAAACTGAAAAATTTTTCTATAAGAATTTACTCCAAAAAATTAAAGTGATAAATTTATCAATTAAAATGATAAATATCTCACGGCAATGGAGATGTCGGTGATGGAGGAGTGATAAATTTATTAATTAAAGTGATAAATTTCTCATAATAATCGCGGCGCCTATGATAGAGGAGTCAAAATCTGGAGGGAGGAACGACGGCGGCGAAAAAGTCTAAATTCTGCTGAGAAAGGAGTGGTGGCGACTAGGGATGCACAAAAGACCTGAGAAACTAAAAAATCGAACCAACCCGACCTCTACAGGTTAGTTTGGTTTGGTTTTTATAAGTAACTGATTTGGTCTTGGGTCCTAAAAAAAGTAAACCGATAATATTGATTTGATTATTAGGTTAGTCTGAAATTAATCTGAACCAAACCGAAACCTGAACCATATGGACCCGATTAATATATATATATATTAACCATTAGATTACATATATAATTATTGTGAGTTTTATATATAAATAATAAAAAACTTTCTAACTTTACAAATTAGAAAAAAAAGAATCATTAGATTAAATAATTATTATTAATTATTATTTATTTGTTATATAACATTTATTTTTATGACTTTTTTTGTTAGATATTTATCATTTCTTTCAATAAATAAATTATAAAATAATTATTTATGCTTTTATTATACGGTATGGATGTTACCTTTTATTGGTTCTACAACATGATTTGGTTGGTTATGGATTCAAAAAATTAAAATCGATAAAAATTAATTCGGTTCAAAAATTAGTACAAAATCGAATCAAACTGACCCACGTGCACTCATAGCGACGACAGAAAAGTTCAGATCTGGAGGGAGGAACGGCGGTGGCAAGATCTTGAGTTGGTAGCAGCGACGGAGGACGACGGATCGGTAGCAACGAGATATTGAGTTGATGGCAGTTGCGGAAGACGACAAGGCGACGGTAGCAAGATCTTGAGTTGGTGGCAGTAACGGAGCCCTATCTTCCATAATTGTAAATTCAACAAATGTGATAAAAAAGAAAATAAAATATTTGAAGTAAAGGGCAAGTTCAAAATTTAGAGTTTTCATGCCAGAAGTTTATTTTTCATAATTATAAATTTAACAAATGTGATAAAAGGGAAAATAAATATCTTAAATTGGAGCAAATCAATTTTTTATAATGAGCCTAAAATTAGTATAATAAAAAAAAACTCTTGTAAGATTAAAACTCTTTTGAGATTTAAAAAACATATTAATCCTCAAATTTCTCTAAAAAAAATTGACTAAGTTTTTTTTTTTGAAAAAAAAATTGATGAGAGGAAAAAAGTCACTTTAATGCTTTTATAAGATAATTTTTTTATTTTTAGTAAATTTTTTTCAATTTTAGCCCAAATGGCATTATTTTTCTTTAATTTAACCGATGGTCTGTGCATCATCACATAGGAACAAAAATGTATAAAATTTTAACCACAAAATTAAAAAAAATCCAAAAAAAAAGATGAAAAACAAAGGCCTTAATGAAGCCAAACCAAACATAAGCTTAGTAACATTCATTTGAGAACGTTAATGGATGAGATTACGACTCTTGGTTGTCGAACTTGTTAAATGCCCATGTGGTGGATGATGTTATGAGTATTGTGTTTGTACACGTAGTTTGAAATAATTATTTATTTTTTTATTTTTATTTTTATTTTTTTTAGCTAATTATTTTTATCGTTTAGTCAAATTATTTTATTTTTAACTTTTCTTATCAAAATAAGCTGAGAAAATAAAAAAAATAACTAAGGTATAAAAAAATAAAAATAAATCAAAATAAATCAAAATAAACTAATAAACTAAATTTTATATTGCTTATTTTCGTCATTAATAAACTTTTTTATATTTTGATTAAAAATACATACTTTTTCAATTTATCTAATCGCGATAATTTGAAAAAATAAAAATATTTAGTCAAAACACTGAAAAAAGCCAAGAAAAGACAAAAATAAGCAAAAAGAAAATTAAAATTTAGCCCAAACAGGGTGTAAAATGATAAATTTGCATGATATTTATAATTATCTGCTATTTATTGAACAAGTCATTGTCTTTGCACCAACAAATTAAACACATGAACATGACGGATTTGTCTTATACCAAAATTCGCAGAACTTGTTCAGTACGGGGAATTGGACTAATCGATTTGTTATTTTTCAAAATCATACTAATCATCCAAATGATAAATTAAATTTGATTAAATAAGTGTTGATTGTTGAAATGTGTAGAATCTAATAAGTAGCAAATACGAAATTCCATAAATCGGCACTAGTAGAGTGCTAGTCAAGCATTCTAACACCAGTACTCCAAAAATCAGCACTAGCTAAGCGCTTGAGCGTCACTAGTTCAAAATAGGGAGTTCGTGCAGCTCGAGCGCCAGACCGCCCTAAAGTTTCTAGTATAGGACGCTCGTTTGGCGTTCGTCGAGGACTGCTTTTAGCCTAAAAATTCTTATATCGTCGTGTTATTGTATTTATTGTATAGTTTGTTAGAGAACTCTGCGATGCACAAAAATAAGCTTAAAACTATTGTATCTTGAATCTTTACTCTACATAGTAAAAACTCACAACAATCGTAAATGTAAGCACACTTGCCGAACAACATAAATTTTATATTTTTTGTGTGTGATTATTTATCGTACTTATTCTTTGTTTGTATTCATGATTACTTATCTTAACATTCTGTTGGGAGTTTGTTAATTAAAGCTCCAACAATTTTTTGTATAATTAATTTACCTAGCAAGCATTACAAGATAAACTGTTCAACTCATAAAAATATATCTAAAATTGGTCCCAAACTCGTTGAACCAAACCCGTCCAAAGCGCCGCCGTGGGGGACTGCAGCTCTGTTATTGATTTGTGTGTGCGTGTGCATAATTGGTACAATCTTAATTAATTGGTTGCGACAAATCATTGGATCAACGAAGGGAGACGGGTCAAGAATGAAGAAAAGAAATTAGGAAGGAAATGATGGATATGGCCACAAATCATAACCCCCACCACCACTTGATCTTTGGATTTCTATTTCAGAAGCCTCTTTTAAAAGTCCTAAAACAAGTGACAAGTGGTTGGGACCCCTTTCTCTATCACGACTCTCCTACTCTAAAACTGGTACGAGTCCAATATTCCAAACACAAGTCGTAGACATTTTTTTTTTGAAGAAAAATTTCATTGTGGCAAGTGTAGTGCAAAAGAGGCTCCGAACACACATACAAGAAACAAAGATTTACATGGTTTGATAATGTACTTACATCCACGAACAACGAATTTGCCTATAAATTCTATTTGTTTTCTTACACTTGTGGACACATTACAAACGAACAACGAATTCGCCTATAAATTCTATTTGTTTTCTTACACTTGTGGACACATTACAAATTGATGGTGTTTGAAATTGCTAAAACTAGAAACTTATAACAGAAATTGTAAGTAGTTAATAAAAATTGTAACTTGTAGCTAAAATAAAAATAATAATAATTAAAACTTGTGAAAGAAATTATGAATGTGTAAAAAAAATTATAACTTATAACTAAAATTAAATGGAAGAAGTTAAAAACTACTGCCAGTAACTTTGCTAAATATTCCCAATGCCTACAATAATAAATATTTATAGGAGATATTTATAGGAGCTATGGAAGCTAATTTGGTAGCTTAAAGAATTTGAGCCAAACTTGATAAGATTTAAACTTATCTTCCTCAATTTTCAACAAAGGGTGTTATCCTACACCAGGTTATTCATTTTTATGGACTTGATTATGATTTTTATGCATTAAGTCAGAAAATCATTAGTATGTTATGTCGATTAGTAAGCAAAATAAAAATAAAAATAATAATACTATTTTAGCATACATGATTTTTAATTTCTGATACGAAGATTTATTTACCTGACAATATTGAAAAGAAGTTTGAAGATATGGCGATACTCAAAATATAAAAATCTCGAGGAATTTCTGAAAATCAAACCTTTGATCTAGTGAATTGTAGGACTTATAATGCAATATAAGAAGAAGCAAGAGAATAATATCTAGCAGATATTCGATATCCGAATAACAGAGTTTTGTGTATAAATTATCTATTCTTATGTCAGCGTCCGAAGGTTATTAAAAATTGTCCCAAGTGTTCTCCTATTGAATCATCTCTGTTAATTAAAAATCTTTACTTTTTTTTCTGAAACAATACAGCAAACTTTAACTAATTGATCTTAACATTTACAAAACAATATGGTAGCTTACAACCCAGGTGCAAACTCCATTTGAATCTAATATAATCTAATCTTTCTGTAAGTCACAATAAGTATATACAAATACTTTACCAGTGAACCCAAGGTTGACATCTTCCTTTCCATATTCTTATTATCTATCAAAACTGTGGCAGCAGTATAAAGCAAAATCTAACTGAGATCCTCAAACGATGCATATTCATTGGCACTAAAATACACCAACTCACCAGAAGAAGTCCGTAATGCCGAGGGGCTGAAAAGAATTGGCCCCAAAATTCTGGGTCTTCAGCAATGTCTGAGACTATAATGTTGCTTCCGCATCACGTTACTTAAAAAGACATATATTAAGCATTTGCTTTGAGCTGTCACTGTAGAGAATCAAACCAAGTGGAGACCAAAAATATGCGAAACTGCAAGTTGAGAAACCAATTTCCATTACACTCATTTGGATGAAAAACAATTTGGTAACATTGGGGGAGGTAGACATCAAATCGACTAGTGAAAGCATTTTTATATAGAAAATGACCACACTCTTCAAATTTGAAAGAAAAAATCATGACAGAATCACCACTAGAAAGAAAAATCTGGACATTGAGTAGAGGTAAGTACCATCTTATGGTATTCTAACCTCTTAAGAATCAGCATTTGCAGATTGTTCCAACACCCCCTCAGTGCAACTGCCGAGAGGGAAAGTAATTTATTTAGAACTCGCAATTGGAACGGGGAACTGAAGGTAAAATCTATGATGCAACAATGGGATAAAGTTCATGTTGATAGATTATGGTTGAATGATAATATACCATAAATGCCTATATAATTAGGAAATATGGGATTAAACCAAGTTCCCCAAATAAAAAGACAGCATGGAACTAATGCACATTAGGCCAGAACATGAATACAATTTACAATTACTTACAGTTTTATGTGATGTTGGAAGAAAGGTCTGCATCAATGAAAGAATTAGCTTTGCACAGGTAACCTGAAAAGTAAACCACATTCTTTTATGATTTTTGTCTCAAACATCAAACTATAATGGCATTGTGGATTGGTTAGAGTAAATAATAGTAACAAACTCAGAAAAACTAGCAACTTAAATAACCAATGAGGGTAAACAAATGAAAATGGACAAAAAAAATCAATTCAACTACAGAACTACAACTACAGCTCATCAAGCAAACAAGAGTCTCTTATTGGTCCTACAGGCCACATCTGCCTCTCAATTAAAGTGAAGTGAATCTAAAAGAAAAAAAAATGTAAGTCTGATGACAATTAGCGCACACGGCCTGCAGGTATAGGAGGAAATCCTCCACATTGACGTTGCAGTTAAAAACCAATACTGCCTATTGACAAGTAGTTTGAACCTAATCCGTAAAATTCTACACTTTCCACCTAATTTTTGAGCAGATGAAGATTTTCCTTTTGAGTAATAAAAAGGCCAGAAATACAAAATAAGTAAAATTAATCGGACCATGTACATACCAATTGATTTATTTATCATAGCCTATTTGTAACATCAAGTGACGATAGCTACGGCCTCGTATAACTCGCTGCCACAAATACTGGAGCGAGTTCTGAAAGTTCATTTTCATCCGCTCCTGGACAAGCCTGCAGCACATTCAGTAAACATAAGAATATGGTACTAACACACTGAATGCTAGTAATTCCATATGTGTGCATATATCTTACCATCTCACAAGACATCTTTGAATACCACGAGATATAGGACGAATGAAGGACGGATCCCGTTGGGCATAAAGCAAACCAACCTGGGAAGGATAGAATAAGAAAAAGCATTTCAATTACATTAGATACAACTAGCCAAATTTACCAAAATTAAATAGTGATTCTCTAAAGAAAAACCTCGTGCTCTATTCTTCTACAATTCCTAATTAGAAATAAACAGTTCTCTCCAATGAAATATGGCAAGCAAATTCAGGCAGAAAGTTTGAGACATCTAATCTAGAACAAAACTCAAATGTTATATTGCCAGAAGTCAGCCAAAATTATGGTAATCCTGAGT
This sequence comes from Heliamphora exappendiculata, assembly GCA_034768845.1. Classification (NCBI taxonomy): domain Eukaryota; kingdom Viridiplantae; phylum Streptophyta; class Magnoliopsida; order Ericales; family Sarraceniaceae; genus Heliamphora; species Heliamphora exappendiculata. The sequence goes on from JAOTRH010000025.1 coordinate 6,141,244, forward strand.
GATTTGGTTGAAAGTATAATGAAAAGCAGTGCAAAGATAAAGCCCCAGATGGCAGAAACACACAAGCATTTAAAAAGGGGGGAGTGGGGCGCAGGAATCAGATACCTCTAACAATGCAACAGAAGAAGGATCATCCTGGATTTCAAGGCTGCAATCAGCTAAATAATTAACCTGCATCATGGCAAGTAGAAAAACGTGCACAAAATTATATGGATAAACAATTCAAGAGAACAATACGATTCATTCTATAGCAACCCATGCACACGTAAGCTGGTGCATCCTCCAACTTAAAACATTTTTACCCCATTAACTGTATATTACACATTCAGATAGGGAGTGAAGAAATGATAATATAATGTTGATTAGTGGAGCAGCTACAGAACTGGTAACATACAAAGACAGGCAATAATACATATAGAGTTGCTAATGACATAATTTGATATAGAAGGCTGGATTGTTGTAGCATCCTGAATTTTAGAAACTTCTTAATTTGTTAACATCCTGAATTTTTCTATCATAATTCCTATGCATTTGGTATCCTGATCTAGAAGTTTAGTTAGCATGGGATAGAGTTTCACAATCAGATGCTTCTAAAGTTATGTCTTTCAAGTAATCACAAGATGGCATAATATGTTTCCGATACATTCTTTCACTGGATTTTATATGTGGTTTTGAAATTAAAAAAGAGAAAATTGGGTGTACTGCCCATTTTAGATAGCTTAGGATAGGTTGTGGTCATGACAATCACAGATGAAGACTTCCTATTTTGCAGCCGACAAACTCAAATTCCTTACCCTAAATTGTTGAGACAAAGCTCCCAGAAAAGACACTCCATGTAGCATTACCCCAAAACGCAACTTGAGTTCAAGTTTTTCTTACTTGACAAACAAAAAAATTTATGATACGATATTGACAATCAGGAAGCAAAGTT
>JAOTRH010000025.1:6148945-6189521 GCA_034768845.1 Heliamphora exappendiculata
ATTTTCATTTCTCGGTTTTATTCAATTCAAATCAAGTTTAACGAGAACAGTTAAGTGAACCCTTTTCCCAAAACACAGATGTTTTTTACAGTTTTTGGGCAGCAACTCTTGGGTGTGTCACCGCTCGAGCGGTGTGGTATCCGCTCGAGTGGTCTCCGCTTGGTGGATTTCCTTGAAATTGTGTAAAATGGGTTCTTTTTATATAGCCTTCGGGATAACTTTTCGCAGTTTATACAAGCTTTATTCTTTCTAAATCGGGGCGTTACACCAGGAACATCTAAAACTTGATTTTGGGTAAACAAGAAGGGGTGACGTTAGCATCATACGGATGACGTCAGCGTCATAGGAATGGCGTCGGCATGACATCATCATCCATATGGACCGACATCACCGTCGTCTACTCCAATCGATTCGGCGGCACCCTCTGAGATTTATGGTGATTTTTGTAAAAAAATTTGAAGACATCTGATGGGTCTTTTGATTTATGGAATGATTTTTAGAAATTTCAAACCCTAGATCGCGATTCGTTGATTTTAGTTTCAAATCTGTTTTTCGATTGTTCCAATCTCTTCAAGGGGTACTGAAATCATATCTACAAGGCTCCTTACTCATCCATTGGTTGATTTGAACTCCATTGACAAGGATTCGAGCTTCAACAGTGTCAGTGGCAAAGCCTTAGGCGCCAACTTTCCATTTTTGGTCACCGACTTGCTTCGATTTAACCTTAGATTCTCTTTTCGTGCTCAAAGCCCTGATTTAGACCTTATTTCTTTTGATTCAAAGTGAATTGCTGGTTTCGATTGCGTTTGTACTTGGTTTCGTCGACTACTAGGGTTTTGGTCCCCCTTTTGCTGTGGCTGCTGCATTCTGTGTTATTCTTTAGTTTGTTTTGGATTGTTCTTAATTCAATATCACTCTTTGGTGTCTATCTATTATTTGTTTTTTGGTCTTTGGTTTATTGCTTTAATTTATATCATATCTGGTTATTGGTTCTTATTTGTGTTATCATGGAATCCTTTGTTACGGTTGATGCCAAACCTCTCAATCCTAAAAATGATCTTTGCCCAAATGTGTAACCTCTAAACGGTTAAATGGTCTTTAATTATTTAGCTTGGCACACGCATTTAAAGTTTTTTTCAAAGGTAAGTAACGATTAACATACATCATGGATCCTCCTCCAATCAACCGTGATCTTAATTTTTCTACATGGGAGACTATTGATTCTATTGTTATGGGATGGTTGTGGCATAGTTTGGAACCTCATATAGCTACAACGGTGAAAATTTGTGATACTTCCAAACATCTTTGGGTCTCCCGTACTGATTCGTTTTCAAAACATAGTAATGTTTCACGGGTATATGAGTTATATGAGCAAATCTTCACACTCGAGCAATCTGGAAAGCCTCTATCTGAGTATTATAATCAACTTAAGAGTTTGTGGAATCAATTGTTACATCGCCCCTTCACTACTGATGTATTGGGAGGACTTCACGATCACCTCTTTACTATCTGGATTGGATTCTAAATTTCGTGATTTTTGTTAGAAGAGAGAGAAAAGAATACGGAAAAACGTGTATCTCATTGTGAGACATACACATGTATTTATTAAGCAAATGAGAGCCTACAATACATACTGTGGGCATCCCCACAGGTTATTATTAACAGCCTTAATATCTTAATACTAAATATATATTAACACCCCCCCTCAAGTTGGAGTATAAATATCAATCATATGAACCCGGGGCCCGGGCAATACCTTAGTGAGCACGTCAGCCAACTGTTCATCAGAACGAGCAAAGCATAAATCGATAGTGTCGTTCTTATACTCGTGGTGGATGAAATGACAGTCGATCTCGATGTGCTTAGTCCGCTCATGAAACACTGGATTAGTAGCGATGTAGACAGCAAACTTATTGTCACACCATGACTTGGTAAGACTCATAGGAGGTTCGTCTAATTCAGTGAGAAGTTATCGAACCCACACGATTTCGGACGTTGCCAAAGCCATAGACTTGTTTTCCGCCTCAGCACTAGATTTCGACACAATATCTTACTTTTTGCTTTTCCACAAAACCAAGTTCCCACCAACAAAGACAGAGAACCCTGATGTCGATTTCCTATCAATCGGGCATCCTGCCCAGTCTGCATCAGAATAACTCTCAGTACGGAAATGACCCCGATCACAAAACTGTAGACCCTTTTCCGGGTTAAAATGGAGGTACCGTAGGATACGAACCACTGCATTTCAATGAGGAACGCGAGGATTAGATATAAACTGACTCACAATGCTGACAGGATAAGAAATATCTCGTCTAGTCATGGTGGTCAAATGATTAAGTTTTCCCACCATTATGCGATACCTATTAGGGTGAGGAAACACATCACCGTCACCGGGAAGAAAGTTCACACTCGGATCCATCGGGGACTCCACACTTTTTGCATTCAGCAGGCCGGCATCGCGCAAAATATCAATTACATATTTCCTCTAAGAACTAACAATCCCATGCTTACCTCTGGGCCACCTCGACCCCCAAAAAATACTGCAAATGCCTGAGATCTTTAGTCTGAAATTGTATCTGTAGAAAGGTCTTCAGGCTACTAATCCCAACATGGTTATCACCAGTGATGACAATATCATCAAAATATATAATGAGAAGAATACGGCCAGAGGCTGTCTGACGAAAGAACACGGTATAATCTTTGCCCGACTGCCGCAGACCAAACTGTTGCACCACCGTGCTAAACCTCCCAAACCAGGCCTGAGGAGATTGTTTTAAACCATACAAAGAAAGACGAAGGCGACACACCAGATCAAACCCCCCCTCAGCAACAAAACTGGGAGATTGCTCCATATAGACTTCCTCCTGAAGATCGCCATGGAGAAAGGCGTTTTTGACATCCAACTGATAAAGCGGCAAATTTCGAGTGGCAGCGAGAGAAAGAAAAAGGCGAATGAAAGTCATATTGAAAACAAGAGAGAAAGTCTCAAAGTAATCAACACCATAAGTTTAAGCATAACTTTTTGCAACAAGGCGTGCTTTCAAGCGAGCCAAAGAGCCATCAGGATTCACCTTCACAGTGTAAACCCACTTGCAGCCAACTGCCTGCTTCCCGGCAGAAAGAGAAACAAGATCCCACGTGCCATTATTATCCAGGGCAGACATTTCCTCCAACGTATCAAAACGCTAACCAGAATGAGAGAGAGCCTCTGAAACACTACCAGGAACAGCAGTAGTATCAACTGTAGAAATAAAAGCATATAAGGAAGCTAATAAGCCCTTATAGGAGTCAACATACCGAGGGTAATCCCGACATAGACGATAAGGGCAACGGACAGCAATAGAGGGTTCACTTACTGGCGGATCAACCGACGAGAAAACTGACTCAACAAGAGGCGGATCACGGTAGGGCGAAGCTGCAGGAGGTGGCACCGGGAGCAGCTCAAAAGGGGTGCAGGAGTATCAGTTGTAATCCGAGAGATCAAAAAATCGACAGACAAAGGGGAGGGAGGTAACTCACGACCCAGAGGTGGAACAGAAGAAGAAGGAGAATAGAATGGGGTCGACTCCAGGAAGGTAGCATCCCGAGACACAACAAAACGATGAAGCGCAGGACAGTAACACCGATACCCCTTCTAGTATTGAGGGTAGCCAAGAAACACACATTTGAGAGCACGAGCATCAAGTTTAGTGACATGTGGCCTGGTGTCACGGGCATAGCACACGCAACCAAAGATTTTAAGAGGCAGGGAATGCTCAAGTAACATAGGAGCTAACACAGACATCAAAAAAATACCACCCAGGACAATAGACAGTATGCGATTAATATGATAACAAGCTATAAGAACAACCTCACTCCAAAAATGATGAGAAACATGCATATGACATAGGAGAGCACGGGCTGTTTCCAAAACATGTCTATTTTTCCGCTCAGCCACCCCATTTTGCTCGGGAGTACCAGGACACGACGTCTGATGGGAAATGCCATGACTCACTAGAAACTCCCTCATGGCAGTAGACATATACTCTCGTCCATTATCACTACGCAAGATCCTAACACATGTACTAAATTGAGTTTGCACAGTCTTATAAAATTGAGTAAACACATATAAAACCTCATATTTATGTTTCAATAAATAGAGAAAAGTGGCACGAGAGTGATCATCGACAAAACTTACAAATAACGAAAACCAAATAAAGAGGTAACCAGACTAGGTCCCCAGACATCCGAGTGTACTAACTGAAAGGGAGCAGAAGCTCTTTTATTGACTCGAGACTTAAAAGGCACACACAAGTGCTTGGCAAAACGACACGACTCACACTTAATAGCAGACACAAACCTTAAATTTGGGTAAAGAATTTTAAGACTAGACAAATTAGGGTGCCCAAGACGGCAATGGTTATCAAGGGCAGAAGAAGATAAGGCAGAGTACGCCTGAGCAGGAGCAACATCTAGCAGGTACAACCCCCCCGAGACCCGTCCTTTACTGATAATCCTCTTCATCGTAAAATCCTGAAAAATACAAGAATCAGGAAAAAATGTCATGGAGCAACTCAAATCAATGGTAATCTGGCTGATAGATAATAGATTGAAGGGATTATCAGGAGTATGCAAGACATTGTATAAAGAAAGGGCAGAAGTTAGTGTCGCAACACCACAACCCTCAACAGCTAAGGAGGAGCCACTAGCCACCAACACACCAACGTGACTAGGGGTCAACTTATAATCTGATAGAATACTTGATGATCCAGCCATGTGAGCAGAAGCGTCAGAATCAATAACTCAGGTGTGAGGGGTAGCCACACATGCAGTGGGATTACCTGCAAAGGTGGCTGCTGGTACCTCGGAAAAACTCGTACTCTGTCCAATCTGACCATACATATACTGGTCATTCTCTGCAGCAGTCATCTCTACAACTCATCTGGTCGAATTAGAGGTCCCCTAAGGACTTGGCTGGATATAGTCCTGCTGACTGAAATCAGATGTGGCATTGGCCACCAGTGGGGGTTTCCCATGAAGCTTGTAACATTCACTGTGAATGTGTCCCCGAATCCCACAATAGTGGCACGTACGGGTCTAACGACCACCATCACGACCTCCTCCACGACCGCTGCGGCCACTATGAAAACCCACTAAAGCAGACTGATCAAAGGTCTCAACAGGAGATGTACCAATACCACGAGACTCGTCCAGACGGGACGCTCGACTCACACGTCGTAATGTCGGCCCCAGCAAGGATCTAAGAGCGAGCGAAGTCAAACTCAGAATCCAAACTAGCTAAGAAGCACACCACCAACAGTTGCTGCCGCTGCTACTGAAACTGAGACAACTGATTGGTGAACGAGAAAAGGCGATCAAACTCATCGGCCAAAATCTTGAATTGCATAAAATGATCCTGAAGAGGCTTGTCGGACTACTGAGATTGAAAGAAACCTTTCATGACATCATATAGACGGGAAAGATCATTAGTGGCTGAATAGATGGATTATAACGAGGGTCAGATCTCTCTCACAGTATCAGTGTTGGCCACCAAAGCCTGAACGGAAGGACCCATCGAGTTGAGCAACTAACTAAATATCTGGGCATCATCCCGGGTTCAAGTCAGAAAAGTTGCTGATGTTCATGAAGGAGGATCATTAAACAGGTGGGAATCCAATTCCATACCTTGTAGAGACTTAAGAACACTTTTCTTCCATAAAGCATAACCATTGGCGCCATCAAGTCGCCGATCGACCAACCGTGTGGATGACGAGAACACCTTTGTGGTACGCTGCAGACCAGCTTCAACCTGATATTCACGGGTTACGGAATCCTCTGACATCCTTGTTCACCAACAAGGAGACCAAAAAATACCACAAAAACAAACACAAGTCTCAATTCACACGGAAATATAACAAAGAACCACACCGGACCCTCACAGCATCATCAAACTCACAAACATCGCGGAACTACACTGGCGGACTGATGCAGTGAGGGAAAGAGAGAGGAAAGGCAAGTCTAGCGACTAAGAAAGGGCCTACAAGGTCTGTCGAAGGCGGAGGAACACCCTATAGGGTATGTCGGGGTTCGACAGTGGTCGTCGGTGGCAGAGAAAGACCCCTAGAAGAGCTACTGGTGGTTGACGTCACCCCTGGAGGGGCTAACGAGGGCGGAGACCTTCCTGGTCGACATCACCCCTGAAGGCACGACTGAAGTCGTCGAGCTCCCTAAGAAGGCCCGACTGACGTTGTCGTCATCCCTGGAGGGGTTGACAAGGGTCGGCGCACACCGTGGGTAAGCCAACTGTGGTCGACGAGTGTTCCTGGAGAGCCGATGAGGGTCGGCGACGACTGTTGGAGGGTTGACGAGGGTCGGCGACGACTGCCGGAGGGCCGACGAGGGTCGGCAAGGGGTCTGGTGGTCGGCAGGTAGGGTTAGGGTTTTTGGTTTGGCGGCTGGTTTAAGTGAAAGCTAGGGTTTCGTGGTGGCTAGGGTTTCATGGCTCTGATACCATGTTAGAAAAGGGAGAAAAGAATACGAAAAAGCGTGTATCTCATTGTGAGACATACACACGTATTTATTAAGCAAATGAGAGCCTACAATAGATACTGTGGACATCCCCCCAGGTTATTATTAATACTTAATATCTTAATACTAAATATATATTAACAATTTTAAAGATCATAACCTTACTAGTGAGACCTTGCCTACTGCAACTAATGCCTATTATCGCTCATTGCGTCCTTGGGTCACTCATCAGCTACATTTGGTCCTTCTGTTTCGAAATCCTCTGCATTAGTTAACAACAGTAGTGGTCGTGGTAATTTCCGGGGACATATTCGTGGTGGTCGTGGGGGTCAAGGCTCTCATGGTGGTAGTCGTGATAGCTCCCGTGGAGATAAAAAATGTGACTTCTATAATGTTACTAATCATACTGAGCCTTATTGTTGGGCCAAATATGGTAAATCAAATTATGTCCATCAAGTCACTTATAGCTCTTCTTTGGCCTCATCTCAATCATCTTCTGGGTTTTCTACCCAGATGCCTCCTTCTACTTCTAGTGATGCCCTTACTGCTACACTTAGCGAGATTATTCAGGCATTGCATATTGTCCTGCCTTCATCTTCCACTGCCACGTTAGCCAATTCAAGTAATATTACTTATGCTACCATCACACAAAGCTAGAAGCTATTAACAAAAGAGAAAGTCCCCAACCCGGAGATGCAAGCAGTGGCATACATGCAATCCAACTAAAAAGATGAAAGAATAACCCAACAAACAAAAACTATGTCTTTTCATACAAAACGAATGCGTATCCTTGGAACAGAACGGACCACATTACAGAAAAGGAGAACAAAATTCTTGCAAGATTACATAAAGCGCAATGTAAAGCCTTTCTAAGCAAAAGATCATTTGACGAGGGAAACTATCAAACGGTCATTTAATAAAATATTTCCACACGGCATAGAGACCTAGACTTTATAATCTCAAATTAAATCAAAGCGTGTGTGACATGGCATCACTACATACCAAAGATGAGACATCAAGCTATGAAGATAAATACTTACTTCTGGTAAAAATTGCTTTGTTTGAGTGCATAAAGCTCAAAAAGATGTCGTGGGCTTGGCCCTAGCACCTCAACAACCACGTTCCACTACAGTTTCAACAAACATATAGAATTATATCCAAAGATCAATATCCCTCTCAAAAATGAAATAATTCATAAAAAATAAACCTAATGGGAAAGATATGCACGAGTTATTGATCATATTAGCCACCTCAGATTGACTAAAGTAATCATCAACCATATGCATTTTAGCTTCTTGTGGAGTCCATCCAAAGGTCTGCAAATAGTCAAGGATAAGATACACCTGAGTTATCTAAATATTATACTCATCCCGTCAAAATGGACAAAGCTCATCATATGACACACACAAACCCTGCAGAGAATATACCATAAAAAGATGAAAACCAACCATGCAGGACGTGTGCATGATCACACCCAAATACACCCACACCATCAAATAACTAAATCCATCAAATGCAGTATGTATTACCTCTCGGGATATGAATATGTCTGGAAATCCAAAGTCCATGAAAGCTCGGTATGAATAGTAGCTGCCAAATATAAATATGTTAGATTTCGAAAGCTGATTAAAAAAATTGAATAACAGTCGAGATCAATATTATAAGACATATTCTCAATGAAGAAAGATGGGCATGATCACAAAATAGATAATAACGTTCCATATTTATCCATAAGACCATTCACAAACGTGCAAGATACTTCCAGCATGCCATGTAAAAATGCTTCAGAAAATAACACAAAATACGAAATGTTTAAAAGGTTTTCAAAATCCATTCCACATTATTCAATGTGATCTAAAAGCATGCCATCCACTCAGTTTAACGGGATGTTGTAAGTGTGTTTCCAATATATTTGAGAATTTAGCAATGACTAAAGTAATCAAGGACGGGTTAATAGATGTCCGTCACCACCAGTTCTGCTGCTGGTGCAACCAGAACCATCCTTGCATGAAGATTGTGAAGGTTTCCTGGACTAGTTGAAAATTGGGAGGGTCCTTATGTTTCAAACTCATATAGAAACAGAGAAAAGACCTGATTACCAAATAAACACAATAATGCATCTCGAAGAATGGCACTAAAAATACAACTAGCGATGGTTGTGTTGTCATGATTTACAGTCAGGTTTCATGGTATTTACTATTTGATTGGCCTATAACCGTGAGGTTACTGATCTGTTGCATCATAGTATATCAGTAAATGAAACAACTATTCAACAACAATGCTGTTATGGTCCTTTAGAGCAATCCCGGAGCACCCCGATTAATACTTCGACAACAAATGTACAGTTAATACCAACCAATCCAACTCATCTGCTAATCAAAAAGTGAGTGATGGATACATCTAGATACAAGTTATGACTAGATGGTATCAAGATTGCAAAGTATATAAATTGTCTACTAGCCATATGAATTCAGAAGCTAACCCCATAGACCATGATATTAACCCAAAAAGACTATATGTATCAGAGCCACTACAAGAGCAATGCAATTGCCAATGCACCTATACAACTTAGTAGAAGTGAAATTGGTTTATAAATTCAAATCAATCTTGACTCATGTTTAAAAAAAAAAAGGCATTATAAAACTTAGTAGAATAGCAATAGCTTTTTAACCAGGTATAATTAGATTAGTAGCAAATCGACATGTTCCATAAAAAGTAAGAGTTACTGATCTCCTTGAATTTATATTTCCAGCCAGAAAGGCGTGCTAATTAATAGAATAGTTGTCCGTTTAATTGAATCAAACTCTAGACACTTGCCACAGCAAAAATCAGAACCAAAAGCCAACTATATGACCAACTCGGAAGGAATTCATGACACATCATCCATTGAAATCAACTATATGATGCCGAGTAACATTTATTCGTTCACAAAAAACAAAGAAAAAAAAACTGTCAAGAACAACTACGAAGACAAAGAATCCTATAGCAGGAATTAAGAACCTACAGAAATTACCTATCCGATGTCACAAGAATGACAGGCAAACACCTCTCATTGGCACCCAGTGCAATTATTCTCCATATTAAACTGTCATGATACAATGACCCCGAGACTGTTGAATCATCTGTTAAAACTGCATGCTTTAGAACTTCAATGTTGTTTATCACCAGCTTCGGCTGTTCAATGTTAAATATGGAACATCCATTAAGTACAGATATAGAAAGTACGCAAATGCTAACCAAGATCACATGGTTATACTGGGCATATGCTATTTTTTGCCATATATAAACCACACTTCACCCAGTTAAGCTTCTGGGTCAATTGCTATGCTGCAATGAATACTGAACATCACTCTAAATCAACCAATTTGATCGGAGTTTCCTAAATAAGAGACCCATAAGGCTCCATTTAGTTGATGGTAAAGGAAAAGAAAAGGAAAAAAATAACTATTTTATTTTTCTGCCTGTTTTCAATTTTTGTAGAAAAAATGCGAGAACCACAATAACATTTTTCAGAAATATTTTTCCACAAAATAGATCACATAAAAAAAAGTATAAAATTATGTATTATCGAAAAGTTGAGAACTAAATTTTCTATTAACTTTTTTAGAAACTAAAAGGGTAATAAAAACTAATTCTTTTATATATATCTTTCTTTCTTTTTCTTCATCTCACTTTTCCCGTAAATTAATAACTGGCATTTACCTGAAAATAATCGATTTCTGCAACTGAAGACAACAATTCCAACAACAAACACGGCCAATCAGTCGCTGAATTCGCCAAAGTTCTCGAAACCCCGCCAATACGATTCAAATGCTTGACAGCATTGGCTCTCCACCCTTGCTGAATTCTAATCACCTCCTTTGCTAATTTCAACGCCACGATTGCTTCCCTAAAATACGAAGCTTCTTCGATGCTAACATTTCTCCCCTTCTCGCCCAACCCAACAACCTTATCGATCTCATTGGCATTTAATCGAGCAGATAGTGCGAATACTGCCCGACTCCAAAGCACGGAAGTGGAAGCCTTATCAGACACGGCGGTTTTCGAGCTCGAGCGAGAGGACGTATTCGATTGAAGTACGCGGCGAAGCGCAGTGTTGAGGCCGTGCCATTTGGTGAGGGTAGTGAAGATTTGGTGTGAGCTAATGGTGCCGAGTTTGACACCCTTTTCAGCCATCGATTCGAGACAGTGCTCGAGTTGGACGGCAAGGCTGGGCAGAGACGGTGGAGGACAATTGGACCATGAAGTCCATGGAAATGAATGGCCGTGGAATGGATGGTGATCTTCGATGGGTTGAGCGAAGTCTACGTAGCCGGTTATGTGAGGACCCGTATTCCACTTATCAAGAATTCCTGGAGAGAAAGAAAAGCCAGTTAACAGATTCAAACATTCATATATCTAGAGAGAGAGAGAGATTTACGTTCGAGAATGAGGGTGGTTTTGCCGATGCCGCGGGGGCCGTGGAGGATGAGAGGTTGAGGGACGCGGTGCTGCTGGGCGTGGTTGTTAAGAATTGTCTCGAGGAGTGGCCGAGGGATTATCCTCCATGCCTTATTCACCATTTGATGTTCTTATCTTCTTCTGCTTCTTCTTCTTCTCGTTCTTCTCGTTCTTCTTCTTCGAATTCTTCTTGTTCTTCTTCTTATTCTTTTTCTTCGAATTCTTCTTGTTCTTCTTCTTATTCTTTTTCGAATTCTTCAGAAGAGAGAATCTACTACCCTTGCAACCAGCGCAGTATAGACCTGTTGAAGTGTGGCTACGCAGATGAGTTGGCGACTAGGGCGAACCCATGGTGATGGTGCTTCTCTGTTTTCGGAAACTCCCTCCCTCCCTCCTCGTAGGTGGGCCGGCCTGGATTGTTTCCCCTCCAAATTCAAGGTTTATTAATTAGTAGTATTCACGGTACACGGTACTGCACTAAAAACCAAAAAAATTGATAATTCGGTTCATATGATTGGGTCGATAATTTGATCCGATTTGATTCGATTTGTATGGTTGGGTTGATGATTCGGTTTGATTCGATTCAATTTGTATAATTCAATTTGATTTTTATTTATCACTGTTTAATGTTGAATTAAAAATTTTAAAATTCGTTCTGAACAGTTCGATTCTCAATTTTAAATTAATTTCACGGTTCTAAATCGAACCGAACCAGTTCTACTTAATATTAATTTTTTTAACATATATATATATATATATTGATAATTTGAGCCATTTATTTTATTATTCTTAATTTATATATTATTACTGTAAAAAATTAAATTGATCGGATATCGTTAATTGACTTAACAAATCACATTTGTATTAATAAAATAAAACTGTGATGTCTATTTTATTATCACAAATGTAATTTGTTTTGGTAGTTAAAGATATCCGATTAATTTAATTTTTTATAATAATAATATCTAAATTAATAACAATAAAATAAACAATTTAGATCATAAAAATATATTTATTTTGGTTAGAACCGTTAATCGAACCGTATCTAATCCGTTGTCACGGATCGATTCCGGTCCGGTTCCGTTACTTGAACAGTTCGGACACGATTTCCAAAAACTTAGAACCGTTATGAACGGTATAATTCTTGATTTTTTAAAAAATCAATCTAATCCGGACCATGTGCACCTCTAATTCACGGTTAGATTTAGTTCCATCTATACTATTTTTTATTATATATATACTATTATAATAAAAAAAAAACATTTAAATTGATACAAATTTTGTGATATTTTATTTTATTTACACAAACTTTTTAAAAATAATTTAATATTTTTATTTTTTATATATTTTTTAAAATAGTTTTTAAAATTTTAAAAAATAAATTATAAATTTTTAATTTCTCTTAATTCATAACCCACGCAGTATGCGTGGACATAATTACTAATTTTAAACTAAAATAAAAAAATAAATCGTTCTAAAATTAAAATTGCTAATTATCTAAAATTGTAATAACCAAAATTGAATTATATAGATCATAGAATTAAACTGAATCAAATAAATAAATAACGATTTAATTTTGATTTAAATTCACGATTTAAAAAATAAGTATTTGTTGTCTATTTTATGTTATAAAATTATACATTTATTTATTTTTCTATTAAATTTTTATTTTTGTTTATATTATTTTGCTTTACATTTGATTTTATCACTTATTTTATTTTATTTTTATATCTCAAGGTCTTTAGCCCAACTTATATTTGTTTCATATTAGAGATTCCATATTCTATATATAATGAATTATATTTTTTAATTTTTTTACTTATTAACAATAGTTTATAATTTTTATAATATTACAATATTATGAGAAATTTTTAAAAAATAAAATAAAAGAGAAGATATAAAAAAAAGTTATAAAATAAGATAAATAGTTTTTTTAAATATATTACATAATACAAACAGTATTAATAGGTGATCGGTTCGATTTTATAATCAAATCATCTATTAAAAAAAACGTAACTAAACTAAACGATTTGAATCATTTCAAACTAATTTACTTGTTCTAACGAATTTTTGAACACTTCGTTTATTAATGCACAATAATATCAAAAAAAATTCACGTTTAGCAAAAAAATAAAATTAAGAAATATATAAAAAAAATATCAATCATCTTAAATTATAAGAGGCGAACAATATTGGGATAGTAAAAAAAAATGTTTTTATCGATCGAGCTTAAAAAAAGAATTTAATGGACCTTTAAAAAGCATCACCTACTTAAATTCATAATTTTAAATATGCCAAACGTTCTTTGAAATCTGTCACACCCTTATAAAGATATTATTCTTTATTAGATCTTAATTAAAAAAAAATCTAATGGTTTAGATTCCTTATTATTATTTTTATTATTGTGTGAACTAATTTTATATTTTTAAGCCCTTCTATGCCCTTTCTCTTTACTTCACACTATACTGAAATTTATGAACGGTAAAATTTTGCATTGATAATGAAATTTTACCGATAATAAATTTATTTATTTATTTTTATAAAAAATTTAATATTGATCATAAATTTTATTTGATAAAATATTGATAAAAAATTTAAAAATAATTAATTTTACGTAAAAATAAACTTATAAAATAAAAATTATGACATTTTAAACTTTATAGTTTTCAAATCTCATTTTATGTGTTAGCATGAGAGTGTGCATTGCTATAGTAGACATTTGTATAAAATGATTTTCCTAATTTAGATGGAAGAGTAGGGAAGGTAAAAGATTAACTTTTGTCCTTATTGCATTAAAATTTTATTACTGATAATTTATGGCCAAATTAGTCTTCTCTTACAAAAATATTATTTTTATTTGACTTTTACTACCTTTAGATTTATTTTTAAATTTGTGATAAATTTTTGTGGACAGTGACGAATTAGGAAAACCATTGATTGATCACAATTTTATTTCTCTTTATAGAGATCAATGTAACTATGTCCATTACTTGTGGTAAATTAGCTTTTAAATTAATTTTTTTTTAATTCATTACTTGGGTAAAAACTTTAATATTTTTGCTTTTTTTACGTAGATAATTATAATAATTATATAATGTTGGTATTTATAATAAATAAATTATAAAATATGAATATTATTGTCTTTTAAAATAAAGTAAGAATTTAAATAAAATATTTAAAAAAAAATTAATTTAATTTTTTAATTCTTTAATTTTTGCTAAAAAAAATATGGTAGCCAATCAGGGCGTAAGATGCCCCTTCCTCTGGGCCTTTGAAGGTCCCTAAGCCTAACTGTTGTCCATTACCATTTACCTTTCTTTTTTTTAAACCCAACGTAGTAATAAGTCTATGTCTGGCCTAATTTGTTTTAGAAGCTTTTTTGTTTAAAATTTTTTAAAAAAGTTTATTAGTTTGACCTAAATTAACTTTTTTTTACATTTTTTTATATTTATTTTTTTTATAAAAAAAAAATCACAAAACTCATAAACCTAAAAAAATCTAGTCAAAACACACACCAAATCTTGAAATACATAAGTTGGGTGAGAAAAGTATAAATAAAAAGAAGGCTCAATCAAACGAAAGTAGGAATAACAATAGGCCGAGATAGGATAAAAATGTTTTTTTCTATTCTTATCCTATTTATTATCAAGACAAAAGTGAGTGAAAGAAAATTAAAAGATGGTCCAAATGTGATGGGAATGGACTATAACGAAAAATATTTTAAAATTATTAAGAAAATCATTACTAACAAAATTTACATGATAAATTGTTAAAATAATAACATAGATCAATCACTAGAATTAAAAATATAGAAGAATAAGAAAGAGAAGTAAAAGAAGAAAATTAGGTATACTATTTATGTGTTTTATTTTATTATATAATTAAAAATTAAATTATATATATGTGCGCGTTGTAAATTATATGAAACAACTAGAACCAATCGGATTGGTTCAAATATGATGATCATGAATAGAATATGAGCCGAAATCTCAATTGCCAAACTCATTAGAAGCTGCTGGTTCTGTTGCCGAACTCCTGCAAGACAAAGAACACCGTTAATACTTTTTAGCTTGATTTGACTGAAAAACACTCCGACGTTCAAGTTAGATTTCTCTATGAGAGGTTTCTAATCAAGAACTTGAGTTGAAGTTGCGTACCTGGGAGTATGGAGTGCCTGCACTGATATAGTGATTGAAACTATGGAGGCTTAGTCTTCTTGGAACTCTGCCTCTTATCTTTTATCTCTCTTCTTATTAGAGATTTTGCATTATCTTTTTGACAATTAGTGTTATTTTAGGAAGCTCTTCCCCCATTTCCCGAACTACCATATCAGTAATGGGATCTACTTGAGTTATCCTTTTGGCTAGGGCTCGCTTAGACTTAAGTATTGTGGACTACCCCTCTTCTAGGTAGCCCGAACTTATCATGGGCCGAACTACCCACGGTTGGCCCTTCGAGGCAAATTCGAATCCACTTGATTTGGGTTGGGCTTTAAGCCCGTAGTTTTATCCACCCTCAACTGCCCATCAACTCTGATTTTTTCTTGGTCGGATAGACTAGTAGGAAGTTAGAATTTTTTGCTTTTCTTCTTATTCGGGGCATGTGTTCGAATCTGTGTTTGGTGTTGACATTACAAAGGTGCTCCCTTATTTGGGGGTTTCCACTCGGTTCTTTGGGTAGTAGCTTAGGTACCCAGACCCCTTGGCATTACATCATGAGTTAACAGCTCGCTTCAAGCCAATAAATGATGATGTGGCAAATTTTGGTTGCCGCTTGAAGGGGCACGCATCGTTTCAAGGACCAACGCCCGTCTTAACTCCGTATGACGCATTAATGCGCCTGCCCTTTCAAATTTGACAGGTATAAAAACTTGTTCGAGATGCCATTTTCACTTTTCTGTCATTTTGAGTATTCCGGGGTGTACCTCTACTATTTTCGGCGACTAAGAACCTAGAAACCGGTGAGAAATCCAAAAATCGGTGTGAAAATCCTACTTCTAAGACTGTTTTACGCCGTCTTTATAGTAAGGAGTCTTTCCCTTACCTCCTTTCGATCTTTTTTGCGCTTTGAAGTAAGCTTGCCCTCGATCTTTATCTTTGCTTCGAAAAGACTTTTTTCTCTTTTTAAAAAAAAAGTCGAGTGGGCAAGCTTAGGAAATTAGTGTCCACGCCGGAGGCGATGAATGCTTTTTGGCGTCGAAACCCAATCCCTAATGACGTGGGAATTATTCTGGCAAATCCTGATGATTCTCGCGAGAGAAACTGGAAAAAAAAACTTCTCCTTCCTCTAGTTGCCATAGTAGAAGGGGGAGTTCAGTTTCCTCTGCACCCCTTCCTTCGCTAAGTACTTAGGCATTACCGAGTAAGTCCCATCCAAGTATTCTCTAATGTTTTTAGAGTGATCATGGGTGTCGTCGAGTTGAATCGTATTTTGGGGCACAAACCTTGGCATTTTGGGACATTGTATAATGCTATAATATGGTTCAGTACTCCACGGGGTCTTATTACCTCAAAGCCAAAAGGCTGAAAGAGAAATTGGTAATTGAACTATCGGATTCGGGGAAGGATATTGACGATGACTTTCTCTATATCACGGGGAATTTTGAGTTCGACCTCGGCGAGTAGGAGGACATTTTCATGGTTCCCCAAAGAAACGGACTCGGCCCCGGTTGTTCTGTCGCTAACCATTTTCTTATTTGCTCAACCCAAGCTTTTCTCTTTTTCCATTTACTTACGGACTTCTTCTTCGTTCGGTACAAGTCAATTGCCAACAGCAGAGCGCGAGTTCCTTTGCCTGGGGTCCACCTTGAGGATTTAAAGAAGGTCTGGGCTTACAACAGTTTGCCCGATCAGAGAGGATTGAGCCGAGCAACTCACATCTTACTCAAGTATATTCTAACATACCAAAGCTTCATTAGACCGAGTACGGCTAGAGTTCATGTTGTTGTTGTTGCCTCCGCACCTGTTGAAGTGCCTGATGCCATTGTTTTACTATTCGTCATGGCTGAGCGTCAAGTGACCATAGCTCAGCACTCTATTTTATCTAATTAGACCGGACTCTTTTCACCCGGATTTACTATATCAATTTCCTAGTCTTCTTCATCCTCAATCAAATCTTTCGAACTCGCTAAAATATCTGCTATGGCCAAGTGAAAAGCTTCTGCTATTGATCTCACCGAGTTCCTCACAATAGGGGGTTCCAAAAAGCAGGTGACTGTTACCACCGCTACTAGCGCCGAGGAGATCTGTCGAGAAAAGGTGACTAACTTGGCCTCCGAACTCTCTGAGATGGTTATAGTAGGCGCCACCCAACCCCCTCATCTGAAAAGGTTGAGGAAGTCTCAAAAAGCTGTTGATAGAGGGAAAAGGAAAGAAAAAAAATAAGTGGAGAAAGAAAAGGATAAAGCAAATGGGAAGAAGGTGGTGAAAGAATGAGGGTGCCCCGAGCTACGGACACCCGAGCTGAAGAAAAGAAGCAAACTCATAATAATCGAAGACAAGGCAACGTCCCCGGACATTGCTTATAAATTGAGCCAAGCCCTTCTTCCCCCTGCGGACATGGAGGAAGTCAGTAAGTTCCCTTATGAGAAGTTGGTCAAATCTACCATTCGCCACTATATCCAAGTACTCTTCGGGTTCTCTCTACTTTTACTTTCCCTTTTCGTTCAATGCTAATCACTTTGGGCATTTCTCATGTGTGCAGAGCCTCCAACGTCTGATAGTCATGGTCAAGCGTGTTGAGGCTCAAGAGGCTGAGCTTACCAAGTTGTGCCAGGCCAACTTTAACTACTTGAAACAGATCAGCAAATTAGAGGAAAGTCTCCGCGAGAAGACCAAGGTTGCTGATGCTACTCGAGCAAGTGCCTCCAAACTGGAGATAGTTAAGGCTTCCTTGAAGAGGCAGACAAGGAAGAAAGAAGGGGAGCTGGCTGCTGCCAAGGCTGAAGCCGAGCAGAGAAATGTTAAAGAAGAGGCTGAAAACCCCTATGCTGAGGGGGTGGCTGAGGCCACCAAAAATTACAAGGCCCAAATCCCCCACCTGCAAGACATAATTTACGCAGCGGCTTGGGAAGACGCCTTGAAAGCCGCTGGGGTGGAGTCGTCCTCTCCATTATTCTCTGAAGTTCCTCTTCCAAGAAAACAGGTAGAGGAGGAGGAAGGAGACGAAGTGGTGGAGGTGGAGGGAACCTCAACCACTGTTGTTACCCAAGACCTTCCCCCACATCTAAACAAGTTCTTTCTTCTACAGCTGAGGAGGCGGGCGCCCTCGTGCAAACCACCGAGCAATTTCTTATGGATCCATACGCTCTTTTTTTTTTCTGTTTTGTAAGGCCTCTGTGCCTAAGTTATTTTGCTTTTTTTTCCCTTGCTGCTCGTACTGCCCCTTCCTTAGTTCCTTTTTGTTATGCTTGTAACTTCGAAGGTTCTAACCCCTCATTATTTAATGAAGAATTTTCTTTGAGTACTGCTTTGTATTGATGTCTTTTAGGCTTAACCATTTTTAGGCTGATTCTTCATAAGTATGGGATTAATTTCCATACTCGGGGCTTCATTAGTTCAGGTGGTCTTCGAACTTAACCTTTTTAGGCTGATTCTTCCCAAGTATGGGATTAACTTTCGTACTATGGGCTAATTTAGTTTGGATATACTTCGAACTTAACTTTTTTAGGCTTATTCTTCCTAAGTATGGAAATAACTTCCATAATAGGGGATTAATTAGTTTAGATGTACTTCGAAATTAGCCTTTTTAGGCTTACTCTTCTCAAGTATGGGATTAACTTCCATACTAGGGCTTGATTAGTTCGAATGAATTTCAAACTTAACCTTTTTAAGCTTACTCTTCTCAAATATGGGATTAACTCTCATACTAGGGGGTTAATTAGTTCGGATATACTTCAAATTTATTGGTTAGAGGATATATAGGCAGGTTAGGCAGGTGCCCCCAAGTTTTTGTAAAGGGTTTTAGTCCTTAAAAACTTTGATGAAAAAGAATTCTTTGCCAACCAATGGCGTTTTATTGCCAAGGTAAAATGCTACAAAAAACTAAAGATCTAAAAATAAAATTTGCGCAAGTTGTTTGCATTCTACGGCCTAGGAACGGCCCTGCCATCCATATCTTCTAAATTGTATACTCCAGTGCCTGCCTTAGAGGTTATCTTGTAAGGGCCCTCCCCGTTCGGGTCGAGCTTTCTGTAAACTAGGTCTTTCATGTGGCCAAGAACTTTTTTCAAGACTAGATCTCCTACACTGAACTCATGATTTTTGACCCTTTTATTATATCCTTTAGCTAAAGTTTGTTGGTAGGCTGCCAATTTAAGGGTTATCACTGCTCTTCATTCTTCAACTAGGTCTAGATCCATGGCCAAGGCTCGTGCATTTATTTCGAGAGTGCTGATTTTTGTTTGGATTGTTGGTAATCCGATCTCCAAAGGTATAACTGCCTCTACCTCATAGGCTAGGAAAAATGGGGTTTCACCGGTAAACCTTCTTGAGGTTGTTCGGTACGTCCATAAGACTGAGGGGAGTTCTTTGACCCATCTTTCTTTGACAGCGTCCAATCTCTTCTTGAGTCCATTAATGATGGTTTTGTTCGTGGCTTCTGTCTGCCATTACTCTATGGGTATGCCAAGGTAGAAAAGTAATTTTTGACGCCAATACTTGAGCATAAGCTATTGAATACCGAACTGTCGAACTGAGTCTCGTTGTTAGAAATGATTGCTCGGAGAATGCCAAACCGAGTAACAATGTTCTTCCATGTGAACATTTTGACGTCAACGTCTCTAATATTAGCCAAGGTGTAATAACCCGTACCATGACAGTTAATAAAAATAAGACACGTGTCACTTCTTAGAATAATATATTATTTAATAATTCGTAGAAAATTTTTTAAAATAAAATTTCTGACAAATAATAATATAGCAATAAGAATTTTAAATATTTTTAAATTTCTTAGCATATGTTTTGATAGGATTATAAAAAAATTTGGATAAAATTCTGGATAAGATCAAATCAAAGTTAATGATTGAAAGATATTTGAATAAAATTTTGGATAAGATCAAATCAAAAGTAATGATTCAAAAAGATTTAGATAGATTTGATAAGATTCTGGATAAAATCAAATCAAAAGTAATGATTGAAAAATATTTCGATAAGATTCTGAATAAGATCAAATCAAAGTTAATGATTAAAAAAGATTTGGATAAGATTCTAGATAAGATCAAATCAAATGTAATGATTTCTGGATAAGATCAAATCAAAGGTAATGATTGAAAAAGATTTAGATAAGATTTTGAATAAGATCAAATCAAAGGTAATGACTGAAAAAGATATCAAAGGTAATGATTGAAAAAGATTTGGATAAGATTTTGAATAAGATCAAATCAAAACTAATAATTGAAAAAGATTTGAGCCAACCTATAAAAGGCATTTTGTGGCAACATCTATCTCACATATCATATCTTACACACAGTGAGCTTGTAAGCCAAACACTCAACGCCACCACCACCGCGAGCCCGACGACGCTCAGCAACTGCCGTCGCCGGACGCCGCCAACACCACCCACGCCGCCGTCAGCCTCCGCCACTGTCCCCAGCCACCATTTCTCTCTCTGTTATGTAATCCCTCTCTCTCCATTATGCATTAAGACTTTATCATCGGAGGATTAGAAAATTTGGGATAAAAAACAAGGAGAGAGTTTTGTCACGCCTAAATCGAGGCGAGATGCTTAAGAATTATCTTAAACATAAATGCAGTATTATTTTGAACATAAATGTATGTGAGATGCTTAAGTATTATCTTGAACATAAATGCAATATTATTTTGAATATAAATACATGTGAGATACTTAAATATTATCTTGAACATAAATACAGTATATTTTTTGAATATAAATGCATGTGAGAGTGCTCAAGTATTATTTAGAACAAAAATGCATAAACTTTGCTTTGAACTTGTTTTATATCCATATTTTTTAAGTATAAAAAATTGTGATAGCATGATCTTTTCTTCAAATGCCATGATATTTCTAAATATGTTATCTGCACTTTCTACAAAGTATGATTATGTGAAAGAAAAGTTTTTGATACTATTCTAAAGTGCCAAGTTACAAGGGTTTCTAGCCCTTTATATCCCGTTCGGGGAGGTTGCCCAACTATGGGTGTTGTTGCTCCCTACGGGGGAGGTTGCCCGTTGAGCAGAGGTTTTTGCCTTAAAGACTTTGCGAGTTATAAGTCCCAGACAGCACATACCACTCGGGCTTGGTGGAGAGTGGCCCTCATTCCATCACGTTGCTAATCCGTGCATTAAGAATTGAGGTTACGATACCGTCGGAACTCTCGGTCGTGACGTTGACGACTACTTGGTCACTGTTGGGTATGAGTTGTGAATGAGACATGATTATTTTGCATTGTGGCGGTTATGCCAGAAACTTTATTTTGAGACAGTGAATTCTATAATATGTGGTTGTTGAGCCTAAAGTGTTACTTTTACAAAGATTGAGAAAAGTTTGTTATAACTTGTGAGATCCTAAAAATCTGATAAGATTATTTATGAAATTTTGTGACAAGTTGATGCAATACCTTACTTTTCTTATGAAAAGCATGATATTTTAGTAGAATGACTATTTTTTTATCTTGTTCATTATAATACTAAATGCATTCTTCTGTAATTTTTGTGATTGCAGATAGCAGTGATGATTAGAGTTGGTCCACCACAGTTGTCAAGTTTATAATTCCAGACTCATAGTTAATATTTTTTTTTGTAAAATATACGCTGGTGTGGGGATACAAGATAGCGTATCCGAAGCATGTACAGTTGCTTGTTTCCTATAAATAAATAATTCCAGTTTGATAATTTTGTTTGGTATACGCCGATTTGAGTATACTGAAAAAATATAATCATATCACGTACAAGTACTACTCGTTTGATGATTTGAGATTACATCTGATTTCTCAAAGTCAAAAAAAAAGAGGTTAGTAGAATTCATGTCTCACCCGAATACCTTTAGTCACTACCTTACCTGTAACGCGAAGGAAAAACTGTGCAATATTAGGATGTGATAATATTCTTTATCGATTTTGTGCTTTTAGAAAAGGCGTGTGACAATTTTGGTAACAAAGCTCTAGGTTTTAGATTCTGTAGACTTGTCAGAGTTTGGTCTATGGTGGACCGTAGGATACGTGCGTCTTTTTGAGTTTTGGTTTAGGCCTTGGGAGATCAGGCCCTTGTCTTCGAACGTCTGATTGACTGGCTTTGAAGTCAATTTAGGAAACGCGTTCTGCAGGTGTAGATTCCTAATTGAAAATCTAAGTATGTTGTCAGATTGGGAAGATAACCCTCAATTTTCTTGTTCGGCTGTCTTTATGTGCTGGGTTAGGCTATAGTGTCGAATCTTAAATCCATTCATTTCTTATAATAGGATAAAGTATAGAATATTCAGAAGAGGCATCGTCAATTCCTAATAAAGTACAACAAGAAGCATCTCCCTAAATGGGACCACAACAAGATGCATCTTTCCAAATGGGACCAATACAACTTGATCCAACTATGAGAATGCTAGAAGCAATAGGAAGACGAACATAACAAAATGCAAGATGGATCGCTACCCAAGTATGGAGGACGGGAAACTTCTTAATCAATCGGTTTAAAGATTTAGGTGCTAAAGAATTCGTAGGAACTCTTAATCCCATATAAGTAAAAAATTAGCTGAAGAGTGCGGTACGCATCTTGGATAGACTAGGAGTACCTCAGAATGAACGGGTTAACCTTGTAGCCTTCATGTTTAGAGGCGAGGCATACCATTGGTGGGAAGCTACAGAAAAGTTATTGAAGATGTCAGTACCAGGAATCGAACCCCTTGTACCCTAAAAGATTTTTTGGAGTCAGTTTGAGAAGTACAAGCCTGTAATATATAAATATGAGAAGAAAAAAGAATTCATCGACTTGGAGCAAGGAAGAATGAGTGTGACCGAATATGAGATGAAATTCACATAATTATCTCAGTATGCTATGCAATTAATACCTGATGAGAAGACAAAATGTAGGAGAAGAAATGATAATCAGAAGTGTGTACAAAAATTATTTGTTGAAGATATGAGACAAAGACAAGATGATAGATTTGATGCCTTTAAGTATGATAGATTTCGACCTAATTCTTGGGATGGACTGGTTGTCCTCCTACCATGCATCACTAGACTATTTTGAGAAGAAAGTAACCGTTAGAATACTCGGAGAAGTGGAATTTGTTTTTCAAGGGGATAAAGGTAGGAAGTTTGTTCGTATTGTGTCAGCCATTAAGGCTTCAAAGTTATTACAGAAAGGTTGTTATGAATTTTTGGCGCACGTGGTAGACATAGAAATGAAAAGAAAAGAACTTTCAGAAGTACCAGTAGTCTGTGAGTTCCTAAATGTGTTCCCAGAAGACCTGCCTAGAGTATCCCCAGAACGAGAAGTGGAGTTTACCATTGATCTATACCATGGTACAACCCCTATATCCATCCCTCCTTATAGGATGTTCCCCGCGGAGCTGGGAGAATTGAAGGAGCAATTACAAGAATTATTGGATAAAGGGTTCATCAGGCCTAGTGCCTCACCTTGGGGAGCACCCGTGTTATTTGTTAAGAAGAAGGATTGGATATTAAGGATGTGTATTGACAACCGACAATTAAAGAAAGTAACCGTCAAGAACAAGTATCCCTTTCCGAGGATAGATGACCTTTTTGATCAGTTACAAGGAGCAAAAGTGTTCTCGAAGATCAACTTGAGGTTAGGGTATCATCAATTGAAAGTGAGAGAATCAGACACACCTAAGACTGCTTTTAGAACTCGCTATGGTCATTATGAGTTTGTAGTAATGCCTTTTGGGTTAACTAATGCCCCTGTAGTATTTATGGACTTGATGAATCAGGTGTTTAAGAAGTTTCTAGATAAATTTATGATTGTATTCATTGATGACATTCTGATATATTCACGAAGTAAGGAAGAACACATGAATATTTGAGGATTTCTTTACAAATTCTAAGGGACCACAAACTATATGCAAAGTTCTCTAAGTGTGAATTTTGGTTGGACCGAGTGGTATTCTTAAGTCATGTCATATATGGAGAAGGAATCCAAGTAGATCCGGCAAAAGTTGAGACTGTAGTAAATTGGGCGAGACCAACCAACGTAACAGAGATACGTAGGTTTTTGGGTTTAGCTGGTTATTATTGGAGATTTATTCGAGACTTTTTTTTAATCGCAAAACCCTTGACTCAGTTATCCTAAAAGAATGTGAACTTTGAATGGTCTGACCAATGTGAACGCAGTTTTCAAGAACTAAAGTCTAAGTTGGTGTCAACTCCTGTACTCACCCTCCCATCAGGCAATGAAGTTTTGTAGTCTATAATGATGTATCACACCAAGGGTTAGGTTGTGTTTTAATGCAACATGGAAAAGTGATAGGAAATGCATCTAGACAATTAAAGTCTCACGAGAAGAATTATCCTACCCATGATCTAGAATTGGCTGCAATTGTCTTCGCACTCAAAATATGAAGACATTACTTTTATGGAGTCACATGTGAGATGTTCATCGACCATCGGAGTTTAAAGTATGTCTTCACCAAGAAGGAGTTGAACCTAAGACAAAGAAGGTGGATGAAACTAATTAAGAATTATGATTGTACAATTTATTATCATCCGGAAAAGGCCAACGTAGTAGTAGATGCTCTAAGCCAGAAGTCATCGGAAGTATTGAACACATTCGGACATGACTGAGTAATTCATTTTCTAAAATGTTAGCACTCAGAGTCACTCTTGCCATAGGAGAAAGTGGGGGCTTATTAGCAACTCTTAGAATTAGGCCAACTCTGTTAGATCAGATTTAAGCAGCCCAGCTAGCAGACAGTCAAGTAGATAAGATAAGAGCAGAGGCAATTGCTAAAGGAAAAACAGAGTTTGAGGTTCGGGATGATATCTTATGGTTTGGGCATCAACTATATGTGCCTAATAATGAAGAATTAACGAGGCAAATTTTAGACGAAGCTCATAATATAGCACACACGATGCACCCTGGAAGCACTAAAATGTATAAAGATCTAAGAGAAAGATACTGGTAGAATAGGATGAAAAAAGATGTGGCAGACTTTGTGGCAAGATGTTTAGTATGCCAACAGGTTAAAATTAAACGCTAAAAGCCGGCAGGATTATTACAACCCTTACCTGTACCTGAGTGGAAGTGAGAACATATCACCATGAATTTTGTGATTGGGCTACCACGATCATCCAAAGGTAATGGCGCTATCTGGATTATTGTGAATAGATTGACAAAGTCAGCACACTATTTACTAGTAAAGATAACGTTTCCTATGAATCGATTCGCACGACTTTATATTGATAAAATTGTTCGTTTACATGGCGTACCAGTCTCCATAGTATCCGATAAGGATCCACGTTTTACATCCAAATTTTGGCTAAGTTTACGAGAGGCGCTATGGACTATGTTAAAGTTTAGTACGACCTTTCACCCGTAAACTGATGGCCAATCAGAAAGGACAATTCAGACCTTGGAAGATATGCTCAGAGCTTGTGTACTGGACTTTGTCGGGAGCTGGGAAGAATATTTATCGTTTATTGAATTTGCGTATAAGAATAGCTTCCAGTCGACCATAGGAACGTCCCCTTACGAAGTATTGTACGGCAGAAAATGTCGAAACCCAATCTGTTGGGTGGAAGTTATAGAAAGGAAGCTACTTGGCCCTGAAATTGTGCAAATCACCACTGACAAGATAAAATTGATTCGAGAAAGATTGACACAGTCTTAAGACCGACAGAAAAGTTACGCGGATAATTGAAGATGCGACCTAGAATTTGAAGTCGGAGATCAAGTATTCTTAAAAGTATCGCCATGGAAAGGAGTAATGAGATTCAAAAAGAAAGAAAAGTTGAATCCCCGTTACATTGGGCCCTATGAGATCATTAAAAGAATTGGCAACACAACATATCAATTGGCCCTACCTCCGGAGTTACCAGAATTACACGACGTATTCCATGTCTCAATGTTAAGGAAGTACATACCGGATCCTTCTCGTGTGCTAACAGTGCAACCAATCGACCTGAAACCCGACCTTACGTACAAAGAGGAGCCAGTACAAATATTAGACAAAAAGGAACAAGTTCTGCGAAATAAAATCATTCTTTTGATAAAAGTATTGTGGCGGAGCCATTCGGTGGAAGAAGCCACCTGGAAACGAGAAGATGGCATGCAAAAAAAGTATCCACACTTTTTTGAGTAGAAAGGTACGAAACTTTCGAGGACAAAATTTCTTAAAAGATGGTAAATTGTAATAACTCGTACCATGACAGTTAATAAAAATAAGACACGTGTCACTTCTTAGAATAATATATAATTTGATAGTTCGTAAAAAAAATTTTAAAATAAAATTTCTGACAAATAATAATATAGCAATAAAAATTTTAAATATTTCTAGATTTCTTTACATATGTTTTGATATGATTATAAAAAGATTTGAATAAGATACTGGATAAGATCAAATCAAAATTAATAATTGAAAGAGATTTGAAAAAAATTCTAGATAAGATCAAATCAAAAGTAATGATTGAAAAAGAATTGAATAGATTTGAATAAGATTCTGGATAAAATCAAATCAAAAGTAATGATTGAAAAAGATTTGGATAAAACTCTGGATAAGATCAAATCAAATTTAATAATTGAAAAAGATTTGAATAAGATTATGGATAAGATTAAATCAAAAGTAATGATTTCTGGATAAGATCAAATCAAAGTTAATGATTGAAAAAAATTTGGATAATATTTTTATCAAAGGTAATGATTGAAAAAGATTTGGATAAGATTTTGGATAAGATCAATTCAAAACTAATGATTGAAAAGATTTGGATAAAATTTTGAATAAGATCAATTCAAAACTAATGATTGAAAAAGATTTGGACCAGCCTATAAAAGGCACTTGGTGGCAACATCTATCTCACACACAGTGAGCTTGTAAGCCAAACATTCAACGCCACCACCACCGCGAGCCCGACGCCGCTCAGCCACCGCCGTCGCTGAACACCGCCAACACCACCCACGCCGCTATCAGCCTCCGCCACCATCCCCAGCCACCATTTCTCTCCCTATTATGTAATCTCTCTCTCTCCATTATGCATTAAGATTTTATCATCGGAGGATTAGAAAATTTGATATCAAGAACAAGGAGAGAGTTTTGTCATGCCTAAGTCGAGGTGAGATCCTTAAGTATTATCTTGAACATAAATGCAGTATTATTTTGAACATAAATGCATGTGAAATACTTAAGTATTATCTTGAACATAAATGCAATATTATTTTGAATATAAATGCATGTGAGATGCTTAAGTGTTATCTTAAACATAAATGCAGTATATTTTTTGAATATAAATGCATGTGAGAGTGCTCAAGTATTATTTAGAACAAAAATGCATAAACTTTGCTTTGAACTTGTTTTATATCCATGTTTTTGAAGCATGAAAAATTGTGATAGCATAATCTTTTCTTCAAATGCCATGATATTTCTAAATATGCTATCTGCACTTTTTACAAAGCATGAGTATGTGAAAGAAAAGTTTTTGATACTGTTCTAAAGTGTCAAATAATAAGGATTTTCGGCCTTTTATATCCCGTTAGGGGAGGTTGCCCAATTATGGGTGTTGTTGCTCCATATGAGGGAGCAACAACACTTAAAGGCTTTACGGGTTATAAGTCCCAGACAGCACATACCACTCGTGCTTGGTGGAGAGTGGCCCTCATTGCATCACGTTGCTAATCCGTACATTGAGAATTGAGGTTACAGTACCGTCGGAACTCCCGGTCGTGAGGTTGACGACTACTTGGTTACTGTTGGTTATGAGTTGTGAATGAGACATGATTATTTTGCATTGTGGCGGTTATACCAGAAATTTTATTTTGAGACAGTGAATTCTATGATATGTGGTTGTTGAGCCTAAATTGCTACTTTTACAACGATTGAGAAAAGTTTGTTATAACTTGTGAGATCCTAAAAATCTGATAATGTTATTTATGAAATTTTGTGACAAGTTGATGCAATATCTTACTTTTCTTATAAAAAGCATGTCGTTTTAGTAGAATGACTATTTTTTTATCTTGTTCATTATAATACTAAATGCACTCTCCTATAACTTTTGTGGTTGCAGATAGCAGGGATGGATAGAGTTGATCCACCACAGTTGTCAAGTTTATAATCCCAGGCTCGTAGTTAATATTTTTTTTTATAAAATATATGATGGTTTGAAAATACAGGATAGCGTATCCGAAGCATGTACAGTTGCTTGTTTCCTATAAATAAATAATTCAACTTTGATAATTTTGTTTTGTATACGCCGGTTTGGGTATACTGAAAAAATATAATCATATCACGTACAAGTACTACTTGTATGATAATTTGAGATTACATCGGGTTTCTCAAAGTCAAAAAAAGGGGTTAGTAGAATTCATGTCTCATCCGAATACCTTTAGTCACTAACTTAGCTGTTACGCGAAGAAAAAACTGTGCAATATCAAGATGTGATAATATTCTTTATCGATTTTGTACTTTTGAAAAAGGGGTGTGATACAAGGGTTCAGCCTCGACCCATTTTGTAAAGTAATCCGTAGCTACAAGTAAGTATTTTCTGTTACTTGTGGCTCTTGAGAAGGGACTCACTATATCATACCCCCACTGAGCCAATGATCAATGTCTAGTTAATGGTGAGAGGTTCTTAGCTGAGACATGTATATTCGGACCATACTTTTGACACTTCTTGCATTTTTGGACGTATTAGTCTGCATCTTTCTACATATAGGGCCACTAATAGCCTTGAGAAATTGCTCGGTGGGCTAGGGATCTCCCACCTGTGTGGCTGCCACAAATTCCTTCCTGTATTTTGAAAAGAAGATCTTGAATTTTGTTCGAGTGCACACAAAATATGTAGGGTCCTATGAAGGACTTCTTGTAAAGATCTCCCGAACTAGAGACCCAAAACCTAGTCGTCTTTCTTCTTATCATCCGAGCTTCCTTTTGATCAGATAGAAGGTTGTTTTTGATTGAGTAATCTCTTACGGGATCCATCTAACTTGAACCTATCTCCGAACAGCAGACCCGCTTCTCTTCGGGGGTGATTGTGCTTGGCTATTGAAGGATTTTCATAGAGATCACCCTTCTTTTCTCAAAACTTACAACTGATGCAAGGCATGCCAAAGAATTTGCATGGCTGTTCTCTTTGGACGAGAGATGGATGATCTCGTAGTACAGGATGTCCCTGGCTAGTTGCTGCACAAGTCGATCATATGCTTGCATTTTATCATCTCTGGCTGCGTATTCTCCCTTGAACTGGTTTACAACTAGTTGTGAATCACAAAAGATCTTGACTTTCTGGGCCTTCAATTCCTTGATATCCCAAAGTCTGGCTAACAGGGCTTCATATATTCGATTTCATTGTTTGTGGCTTAAAAATCAAGACGAATTGCCCTCTCTATGAGGACTTTATAAGGGCTATAGAGCACGATTCCTGCCCATGCGCCCTTGCTGCATGACAAACCATCCACATATACTTTCTATGCGGTACTTGACTCTGTTTCTCCTCGAGTGATTTGCTCGGTGTCTTGCCCCCCAATGTCATTCGAGCACTCTTCCTGGCTGAATTTGACAATGAAGTCAACCAAGACCTGGCCCTTTATAGCTGTCCTTGGGCAGAATGTGATATCATGCTCTCCAAGCTCTACAGCCCATCTCGCAACCCTTTTTAAGAAATTTATTTTTCAAAGTAAGACCTGGAGAGGGTATTCGATGATTACTTTGATCGGATGAGCTCTGAATTAGTGGATCAACTTTCGTGACGCGATAATAAGGGCCAAGGCCAACTTCTTAAATGGCAGATATTTTGTTTCTAGATCAAAAAGCACATTACTCACATAGTAGATTGGCTTTTGGACTTTATCTTCCATCCTCAAAAGAACAACACTGACAGCTCGAGTTGATACTACAAGGTATAAAAGCAGTGTTTCGGCACTGCCAGTAATGGTGGAGAGGAAAGATAGTGTTTTAGCTTAGTAAGGGCTTTTTCACTTTTTTTCATCCCAAACGAACTGGTTTTCCCTCTTCATTGCCTTGAAGAATGGATAGCACCGATCAGATGCTCGGCTTATGAACCGGTTGAGTGCTGCAGTCATCCCAGTCAACTTCTAGACCTCTGTCAAATTTTGTGAGCTTTTTAGGTTTTGGGTAGCCGAGATTTGTTCGGGGTTTACCTCTATTCCTCTATGAGTTACTAAGAAGCCTAAAAACTTCACAGAGCTTACTCCAAAGGCACACTTAGAAGCGTTGAGCCTAAGTCCATAAGCTTTTGAGGATTTCGAAGGTCTTTTCTCAGGTTGTCCAGGTGTTTGCTCGGGAGTTTGGTCTTTACCACCATGTCGTCGATGTAAACCTCCATGGTTTTGTCGATTAAATTCCCGAACATCTTGGTGGCAAGCCTTTGGTAAGTAGCTCCTGCATTCTTGAGTCCAAATAGCATTACCCAATATTAGTATATATCCCGAGGAGTAATGAAAGTTGTCTTTTTCATGTCTATGAGGTACATGGCTATCTGATGGTATCCCATGTATGCATCTAAGAAACTCATTTTCTTATGCCCTACTATTGAGTTGACGAGCTGATCTATTCGGGGCAAAAGGAAGCAGTCTTTAGGGCAGGCTTTGTTTAGGCCAGTGAAGTCAACATATACTCGTCATTTTTCGGCCTTCTTCTTGACCACTATTGTGTTTGCCAATCAGGTCGGATAATAGATTTCTTTGATTGCTTCTACTTTTTTTTAGTTGTTGAACCTCTTCCACTGTTGCTTCTGCATGTTGCGGGACCAACTTCCTTGGCTTCTGCATTACTGGCTTTCTCTAGGGATCCACGTTTAATCGATGACTGATTACTTTGGAATCTATTCTTAACATCTCGTAGGGCGTCTATGCAAAAATCTCCTTATTTTCTTTTAAGAATTCCATCAATTCGGCTTTCTCTTGTTCGATCATGCTTGTCCTGAGCAAAAAGTACCGATCAAGATCCTCTGGAGAGATACATAACCTCTTCAGGTTTTCAACCACATTTTCTTCTACTGATCGGCTGTAATCATAGAATGTAGAACTATCATCCACCTCTATGGTTTTCACCTCAGGGTACTATTCTTAGTTCTTTATTGTGGCTAAAAACACTACCTCGCAGTATGCTGATCCCCCTTAATCTCAACTACCTCCCCCGCCAAATAAAACTTTAGGGTTTGATGGTAAGTCGAGGGGACAACTCCCAAATTATGTATCCAAGTCCTGCCTACAATTGCATTGTAAGTAGAAGGTTAATTGATAACTAAAAATTTAGTGTTTATCATTGCAGGCCCTAATTTTACTAGTACAGTTATTCTTCTTACTGGTTATACAGGGTTTGTGCTGATGCTGATTAGTAGGGTCATGCACCTCTTGAGTCCTTTAGCCCTAACTTCTGAAAAAGGCTGTAGTACATGATGTTAATCGAACTTTCTTGATCCACTAATGTCCTCATTACGTTGTAGTTGGCGATACGTAAAGTTAGTACCAAGGCATCATTATGGGGGTGCTGCACTCCCATGAAGTCATCATTTGAGAAACTAATCCCTTGCACTTGGTTTTGGCTGAAGCTTTTCTCTGTTCTTTAACATTTGCCCTCATTCACTTTCATTGTGTGGGTCAATTTTCTAGCTTAATGCTAAATAACGGATCGGGAGAGTGGCTCAGTAGTACTATGAATCATCTTTACCACCTCGAGAGGAGCATCACTTTGTTCGGGCCTTTGGCTTGGTACCTAGGTTCTTTCTTCTTAAGTGGTTTTTTTGGAGTCAATGAATTCCAAGAGGTCCCCTACTCAGACCAAATCCTTCAGGTGTTTTTTGAGCGTTCGGCATTCCTCAGTCAAGCGGCTGTGATCTCGGTGGTAAGATACTTTTGCTTCTCATCTCATTTGTTCGGATCCCCGATCAACTTTGGTGGCCATTGAAAATATGGCTTATCTTTTATCTGGTCCAGGAGTTTGTATAGAGGTTCTTTGAACACTATTTGCAGGGCTTGGTAGGCTGTTGACTCCTTTTTCTCCTGGGACTCCTTCTTGAACCTCTGGTCTTTTCGCATTTTATCCTTCCTCTCGGGTTGTTTGACTAATGCGATACTCTGTTCGGCTTGGCTTATATCTTCCTCAACCTTTGCATATTGCTCGATTTTCATCATTAATTCAGACATAGTGGATACGGTCTTCTTGGTGAGAGATTATCTTAGACAGCCTTGTAGAGGCAACTCTATTTTGAAGGATGTCACAGCTAACTATTCGCTGTAATCTTCTATCTCGTTGTATGCTTTCCAGTAACCGCGAGCATATTGCCGAATTATTTTGCCCTCATTCTTTCATAGGGCAAGCAGTGTGTCAAAGCTTTTCAATTGTCTGCTATTGATAAGGAACCATGAAGTGAAAGATTCAGTTAATTGCTGCCAATTAACTATGAAACGGGGTGGCAGCTTATAGAACCACCTAGGGGCTCTTTCTCCTAAACTAGATGGGAACATACGGCACATGAGTGCTTGGTTCCTGCTCAAGAGTGCCATTGCTTGTTTGTATTGCCAAATATAGCTTACTGGATCTGTCTTTCCATCATACATCCCAAACTTAGGCAAAAAAAACTTACATGGTGGATTTGCATTATCAATGAACTTGGCTAATAGTGATAGCGAGATTTGCTCAAGGGCCCTCCTAGCTATATCTTGGGCTGTTTGACCACCACCGTGCTGCATTCTAGAATCCATTCTTTTTTCTAACCATAACTGGAGGTTTTAGTTTGGGTCTAATTCGGCCTAAGCTACCCTTTAGGGGCTTGGCCAAGTAAACTCGGCTCTAATGGTATCAGTTCGCCTAGAACTCTTTAGACTCTCCTCATGTGCCTTGCGCCTCCATCTTTGAGGGTGATTCAGGCTATAGGATTATTATAGACTCTGTTCGATTTCTTCTAATTCAGGACTCTCTTTGCCTTAAGTGTGGATCTCTCTGAGTTTCTTGCCTTTAGATCCTGTTATGGTTGATATATTGAAAATTATGTTTTTAGTATTTAATTTTATTCTTATTAAAATTAATTTTTTATTTTATAAGAATCTTTATGAGCAATATATGTATATCATTTATTTGTTATGCATAGATATTCGATATTCTGTATAGTATTTAATCTGGTGTGTAGAGTACGGTTTACACACAGAAGACTAGATTTTAGGTTCTTGCAGAATATAAGTTTTATGTTTACAGTTTATATAGAAATGGACATACCATCGGTACGACTGTGATACAGAGTTTTAGTAGGTCTGTCTTGGTTACGGGGAATAGATAATAGCGTCGTCTATTGTTTCGACTATCTGTGCCAGTACACTTTGTGTGTATTAAATGGAACATTTGAGGTAATTAATTTAGTACTAACTATTGACTATATAAATTAAGTCACACCCCAAAATTATTATGAATAGTATTTATCATATTAATTCTGAAATAATTATTGATTTGCATATATTTAATATTCGTTATTTTCATTCATTAGAGGGTGCGATCTTATATGGGTCTATATTCCCGGTGAGTTGGATAGCGGTATTATCAATGTGGTAAATATTAATTATTGACGGAATCTACGTCTCGAAAGATCGGGATTGACGATACCCCCTTAAGGATGCTTATAAGTTTAGACCGGGCCAAACCCTGCAGGTGAATTTAATTATCTAGGGGTCAAATAAGTTAAGCGAAAGGGTTTAAGGAATATCAATATGTTGATTAAATTAAATTGTCAGTAATTAAATTTAATTGGTGGGTATCGAGAATCTTAACGTGAGGAGAAATGATAAGCATTTAATAACATGAGCTAAATGCAAGAAGGTCTTGAGATTATAGGTCAGAGTGCAATTATAGTTCTTTAGTGGTGTGAACTGTAATTCAGTATTTTATAAAAATTGCAGAAATCGCTACTGATTTTTCATAATTGCAGATAACACTATGCGTCTTTCTTTTATCTCAGAAACCGCTGGTAGATATTTGTGTTCCACTGGAAGTTTAACTCATAATTACTTTTCAGATCCCTGCTGTAACCCTATATATACGCGGGTAGGTTAAACTAGTTTGAGATTGATAGAATTGATAGTTTATATATTATTATCATTATTGTAGAAGATCTGACTAGAGGTTCCACTCAGAATCAAGTCGTAGTTGAAGATTGGATCTACAAGAGGTATTCATCTTAATTAACTTTGGTTGTCCAGGTTTATTTTTGATCATTCAACGTCAAAATTTTTATCTGGAGCCCATTTCGGCGTTTGCCCGTCCAGTTAATTTTTTACCAAAAATCGTTTTACAAAAAATATTATCTTGGTAGTATTGCCTCCAACAGATCCTTCGTATGAGTTCCTCTATTTTTCTGTCACGTTGTTCCATTTTTCCTCAAGATTATTAATGATCCTATCTGTTGGCCTAATAAGACTTCAATAACCAGTTTTGATGATAACAAACCTATGTATCTAATTGTGCAAATTGAGATTGTTTACATGACATGCATGCTTAGCACAATCCAAGATACAAAGTGGAAGACATGACACTTAAATTCAAATCAAGTTCTTCGATGACAAGTTTTTTGTGGAACAAAAGCAAAGAATCGAGATATTGAAGACTTGAAGAATATTTTGTAATATTAGGATTCTTGCACATTCACTTTATTTCTTGAATTTTACTTTGAAGTTCATAGGAATTCTAAAAACTTATAAAATAATCTTTCCAAATCAAACAGTGATCAAAACTATTTTCGAAACATAAAATTTTGATTTTTCACATGTCCAGTCGACTAATGTATTATGCCCAGTCGACCAAACCAGCTACCAAAAATATATTTTTAGATCTACAACAGTTCAGTCGACCGAACCTTGGAGTTCAGTCTACCGAAGTGAAGTTCAGTCGACCGAATATGCTTAAATTCGAAATTTTCTGAAAATGGCTAGTTTGACAGTTCTATATTTAGCCCAATGGCTAGTTTGATTTTGGAGCCTATAAAGAGAGGTCTTGCACTATTGTTTTACTCACTCAAATCCTTTCAACTATTCTCTCACTCTACCACTTCTTTGCACTTCAATTTTTTATCTTTTTATACATATTTTTGAGAGAAAAATTATTTAGTGTTCTCATTGAGTTTCATCGTTTTATTTCTTGAGAAGTGAGTTTAAAATTTTATTTGTTGTACTTATTTGCTCATCCAATGAACGTTCTTTGTACACTCTCATATCATTCTTCTTGTTGATTTGTATTTGAGAAAGGTAATTCTCAAAAGAGACTAATCCGCCTATAAGGAGGAACTTGAGAATGGGACATTCTCAGAAGAGGTTACTCCGCCTAAACTAAGAAAAGAGATTGTTCCGCATATTGAAAGAGGAATAGTGAAAATTCTCATAGCGATTGGCTTGAGACAAGGACGTATACCGTTGTGCCGAACCTTGTAAAAATTGTGGTGTTCCTTTTCTTGTTTGCTTATTTCTGTCATTTACTTCATTGTTGATTCTCCTTACATTACACACGTTTACACTTAAATTATTTCATTATTTGATTCATTTGCTTTGCAAGTAATATTATTACACTTTAATTTTCTATCAAGTGGTTAATCTGTTTGCAAATTAAATTTGAAAAATATAAAACAAGAGGAGTGCTCTTAACATATATTTGAACTTGAATATTTTATTTCTTACAACTTTTAAATTTTAAAGTTAAAAAGATTTTAAATTCTTTCTTTTTATTTTGGAGGAATTATTGTTATAACTTAATCTAGAAATCATATTTGAAAAATATTAATCTTGAAAGTTATACTTCAATTGATAAAATCAATAAAGTGTTGTATTTGATTAACAAGAAGTTTAATCTTTATCTACACTTGTTCTTAAATATTTCAACACAAGATTTTGGTTATAAGTTTAAAACAAATTTACTTGTAAATTAAATAAGTAATATTTTGGTGAACAAAAGGTCATACACTTATACTTAATTTTTTTATCTAAAAAATTTTAAATACCCAATTCACCATCTCGTTTTGCCAACATTTCCTCTAATCTCCCTCTTTCCCTTGAAGATGGAAGAGAGAGACGTTCTCCTCTAGAACTAGTGGTAAAGTAACGTAACCGCCTCCCATTATGTGAGGCCCCGTCCCTTCGTCTTTGAATCTCCAACGGGACCCTAGGGACCCTTGGTTGCTCTGGAATAACTGGTAAGAACCTTTGAGGGATGCCTTTTTGCCCTCCTCTATGACTTCTAGTGAATCCAGTAGGAGTCTTACTCATGGTTCTGTTGGTTCAAGATCGTTGTTCCCACAGACAGTGCCAAATTGTGCACGTTGTAAATTGGATGGCACAACCAAAACCAATCAGATTGGTTCAAATACGATGATCCCGAATAGAGTATGAGGTAAACTCCTAGTTGTCGAACTCACTGGAGCCTACTGGTGCTGTTGCCGAACTCCTACAAGACAAAGAACACCATTAATACTTTCTGGCCTGGTTTGACCTGGAAGCACTCTAACGTTCAAGTTAGATTTCTCTCTGAGAGATTTTTAATCAAGAACTTGAGTTGGAGTTGCGTATCTGGGGGCATGGAGTGCTTGCCTTTATATAAGAATTAAAACCAGTGAGGCTGAGTCCTTTTGGGACTCTTCCTCTTATTCCTTATCTCTCTTCTTATCAGAGATTTTACATTATCTTTTTGACAATTAGTGTTACTATAGGAAGGTATTCCCCCATTTTCTAAACTGTTGTATCAGTAATGGGATCAACTTGAGTTATCCTTTTTACCTAGGACCTACTTGGGTTTGAGTATTGTGGACTACCCCTCTTTTGGGTGGCCCGAGCGCATCATGGGTTGAACTGCCCGTGGCCAGCTCTTCGAGGCAAGTTCGAATCCGCTTACTTTGGGTTGGGCTATTAGTTCGTAGTTTTATCTACTCTCAATATATATATATATATATATATATATTCAATTAATTTAATTATAAGTAAGTGTCTGGTTTGGATAATTTTTAAATTTATCTTTTAAGAAATTTAACTTTAAAAAAAAGAATAAAAAAATGAGAATGTTTGGAATAATTTTAAAAAGTAGATATTAGAAAAAAAAATTTGACTTTTTTTAAATTGTCTTGAAAATCGTATAAGCTTATTATGTTAAATAAATCAACTCAAAAGTTAGGCTTTTTAGAAAAAAATTAACTTTTGTTATGATTCTAAACAGGGCCTAAAGTAGAGAAAAGTAGGATTAAAAAAACAAATTGTCTCCTAGAAAATTTTTTGTACAAAACAAAACAATTATAAAATACAAAATATTAGATGGATAAATTTAAATATATTATTTATCATTAATATTGTGGTAATGACTATATTTGAGTAGCAAATAATATAGCATCTTATATGTAATATTTAAAAATAAATAATAAAATTACAAAATAATATAAACACTACATATAAAATTTCAGATCTTATCGTGTGATATTTAAATGTGATAACTAAATATTATTATTATAATATTATTATTATTTATATAAAACAAGCTCTCGTGAGAAACGCGGGGCGGAACGGAGAAATTACCGTACTAAAGAACACGAGAGTCGCGTGGTTTTGCAGCCCTTTGTTCATCTCTCTTTCTCTCTCTACGGTTTTATGAATCTCTCATCAGTCCATTTAGCAACAGATCAGGAATTTTGAGTGAGAGAGAGAAGAACATGTCGGGCGTGACGAGCCAGCCGGCGTCGGAGGAAGACAAGAAGCCCAGCGACCAATCCGCTCATATCAATCTAAAAGTGAAGGGTCAGGTCTGTCTCCCCTGTACATGCATATATATGTACAGATGTGTAAGTGTTTTTTCTTTCCTTGTCTTGAGATTTGAAATTCCCCCCTTTTTTAGGTCTTTTTGATGGGTGATAGTGTTAGTTGCGTTCGCGATTACGATTAATTGGAGCTCTTTTCGTGTATGTATGTATATATATGTGCGTGCGTGTGTGTTTGCCGTTTGGTGATTGTTCGTGTTTTAGGGTGTTTCGATTTCTGTTGTATCAGCTTATTGTTTAAATTGCTGGGTTTTTAGGGTTTGCTTTTGCGTTTCGTGATTTTGTATTGATTTTCATAGTTCTATTCTAACTATAATCGATAATCGATGGTTTGGTTTTCTATCGGTTTGGTTGTTTCATATGATTTTTTGTACTCAAATAATTTTGCTGTTTTTCCTGCAAACCAGGGGTTAGTTTGATAATAGATCTTAATTGCTCACTGATATTGGTCTATATCATTATACTATTCTTCTTCTTCTTATTATTATTATTATTATTATTATTATTATTATTATGAAAATGTAACCATGGCGTACTAATGAATAAATAATATATGGATAGCTGTCCAAAATGTAGTGATATCTGAAAAAATTGTTGGGCTTACTCCTAAAAATGTGTTTATATTGAATTTTTTTTCTCCATAAGACTATTATAAGACTATTATTCACGGGCGGTGGTTATAAACACTGTTAGTATTATTATGATTATAGCGGAAACCCTATCCTACTTGAATTAATGGGTTAACCACGGTTGTGTGCAGCTGCGCAGAAGCCTGTGTTAGTGCCTTCAGAAACTGTGTGAGGCAACTTGCACCCAGCTTTGCGCCATGATAGCGAGCACACTTGCTACTTCAGCCAACCCCGAAGGTTAATTGTTTGTTATACGATCCTGTCCGATACCTATCTTTTTCCCTTGAACCTACTGTTTTCCCTCCAGTTGCCAAATGCGACTGTTAATAAGAATAAGAACGTTGGCTGGCATTTCTTTTGGTAAAATTCCAATATCATGAATCATTGACATGAAATCCTGGGAAATTGTGCTATCCAATTAGGCTTTTAAGTCCTCTGTTATGTTCGTGGTTCGAGAAAGGGAGGCATATCATGTCCAACTTTAAAACTAAATGGTTCTAACAAAAAACACCATAATGGCATCAAAACCACCATAATAACAGGCGAAAATAGTTCACAACAAAACGTTTAAACATCAAATGATTCATAACAAAGTACCGAGGCCTTATAACTTGGTCGGGACCCTCTTTAATTTGATCCCAGGTTGTTACATCATCTGTTTTATGGTTCATGCCTAAAGTTCATGAAGGTCATAACTAAAGTCATAAAAATGCATATGTGGTTATATCATATGTTCACAAGGATGTATACCATAGATTTTTCCTTGCGTATTATCGGTGTTCTAAAATTCTTGTGTCAGTTAAAACCCCATTTTGCCTTGTTGCTTTAAAAAAAAGGAAAATGCTAACCACTGTCTTGTGGGCGGTGGATAATGGAAAAGAAATGTATAAATTTTTATGCAAAGTATATTGATATTTGTAAAAGTTATAGGCCTCACCTCTAAAAGTGTATTGGTCTTAGAATTTTTTTATTCCTGTTAGACTATTAACCACCGCCCAGTAGAGAGTGGTTAGCACGACCCTTAGAAAAAAATGTATACTTAACTACTGCTTTATGAAACATGATGAAGAAAACATCATAATTTTGCATCATCATATGCCAAAGTGACGATGTGACGATGAGATGATTACATTGATTGTCCACTGCTGTTATAGAGTATCTTCTTAAGGTCTCCAGGGTAAGTTTATTTGCTGGTGTTGATAAGTTTCTTAGTTTCTGAGGCATCACAAACCCACTGTTATGAATTTGTACTTTTCATGCTACAATTTTGGTTGGCGAGAATGTATTTGTGGAAATATATATTTGTGTGTGTGTGTGTGTGTGTGTATTTGAGGTTAATGTTTAATTTGCGGTTCAGTCCTAAAGGAAGATTTCATCTGCTTGTAATGGTCTCTTAACTCTCTTATAGAAATGGTCCCTTAACTCTCTTGTAGAAGGGTTAGTGACAGAATTCCACTAAATAAATAGCATGGCACGAGCTGCGTTGAATTGGCTATCCTAGATTATGGATTGACTGTAAGCTTCACTGCCCGATTTAGAAATTGACTTGGTTTAGAGTATTGGGAATGCTATGGTTAGTCATAGCCTTGCGTGTGCATTTTCATTCGGAAATCAAATCCAGTTCTGATGATGCATTATTTGTGAACATGAATGAAAATGTGGATGTTGGCTTGTCCAGTGTGAATTTTAAATAGAGCTCCTTGGTTTAAAGATGAATAGATGATAGAGAGCCATAATGATCTAGAAATAATGCATTGAAAATTTAGTTTTACTTATAATCCCAGCAAGCACTGATATTTAACATCCAATTAACACAATAATTAAAGCAGATTATGATAATATTGACATTTCATATCCTGTTGAAGGAACATAACAAACAACTTATAATTTGTGAACACAACAACTTATAGATCATTTTTTGCACACAAGCATATCAGGAATCCCTTGTAATTCCACACAACCACCACCATCTCACCTTGAAATAAGAAGATATTTATTCAAGCTCAACCTGATAATTAAGCTAAATCCAAGACCAACAACTAACAAGGTTCAACCACAATGCTACTACAACTATAAATTGATTTTTTTG